>CALYDF020006989.1:0-12908 GCA_944474145.2 Dicrocoelium dendriticum | reverse complement strand
CTTGACTGTGACATTTTGATTGGTGGTGCCTTTTTTCTTTTTTCCCCATGTATATAATCCCTTGTATGTTTCTGATCGTATTGTGTTTGCGACTGAGGAGAACAATCGAAATGTTAACATATCGCAACCTCTGTCTTCTCTCTGCCTTAACCTTCTTCAGCGTCAGCTGCCTCGGTCCAGCTACTGCGTGCAATGAGTAAATTAGTTGTACATGACCGCTGTCGACTGAAACCGTGCTGCTCAGGAGTGCTGATGTTGCAGTTTTCCAGATAGCACACCAGTGCATCGGCAACTATGGACTCCATGACTTTGGAGAGTAAAGGATGAAGGGATACTGGGCGTAGTTGGAAGGATCAGTTGTGCTTCCACTTTTGTGAATCGGAATTATTATTCCAAGCTTCCTGGGGCAATCTGCACTTAACATCGATTGGATCAGAAATGCCGTCGCGAACTATTACATTCAAATGTCGTTGAAGCCAGAAGTTACCTATCCAACCGAGGATTGGGTCACCAATTCCACAACACTGCAGCTTGTGAAGGAGGATACTGTCGTTCAGACGGTCAAAAGCCTTTGACCATGCTTCTTGGAAGCAAGTGTCCGGATGAAACAGATGGTGTAAAGTATTAAAAACGAGTCGACGCATAGTTGTTGGAACGATGGGGCTGGAAGTATTTTGTGAAACCTCTCATTTAATAGTCCCCTCAGATGTAGTCAGGGAAAATTCGCGTAGTCTCAATGATGTGTTTCCTCGATGCTTACCTATATGGAGATCAGGCTGTTGGTCTGCAGCCACTACAGACAGATCGGTGTTCATTCGCAGAGCTAAGGTGAGCTGACAGAATAGCGATAAAACTTCCGCGACGGGATTAATAGTGCCTGCGATATGTCGTACGTCGGTCGTGCACTGAGTAACCTAGACTAGGTGTCTAGTTTCCCGCGGATAGCATTTGTCTGTCGCGCCGTTGGTTGAGTATATCACTGGTATGTGAGAGGTGAAAACTGAATAGTGTCGACTTTGGAAAGAGTTGCGCAACTGCCGAATACCCAAGTAGATCGCAAGTGGCCCTGTACCCAAGGTGCTATAACGCCATTAGGTAAACGCATCGAAAACAAATCTGCAGGTTATCCAACACTGGTAGAGGAGTTACTGATGGACTGCACTGACGGCGGTGTCTGATGCGTCAGTCGTCAGTGGTGCCGTTAGGTCTGGGTCGGCAAGAAGCGCCATATTGAAAATAGCTTCGTCCAGCTTGGCGAAAGCCAGCTGTCATATGGGAAGTAAAAAACGCGCTGCTTATCACGCAGAAAGTCAATCAATGTTTAAGTCATGCACGTGCAGGTGACGAGGTCACAGAATCGGTGAAGCGGTTGGAAGGAACTAGGAGCAGGATAATCCTCCAACACACGAATTATTCTACTATTGCTTCGATACCGGTAGCGGATATCTTGTGGCCAAGGAAGTCGATGGTGTGCTGGCCAAATTCACCGTTATCGGGGTTGAGGATAACCTTGTGTTACGTCGAGCCTTCGAAAATGACGTCAAGGTGACGATGTTCATCTTCAGCATAACTAACGATGAGTACGTCATCTAAATATTGGTAACCACCTCCAAGTCCGCGTGTCCTCTAATTTATAAGACTGTGAAACATTTGAGCAGCGTTGCCAGGGTCGAGAGACATCTAAATGTATTAAAAAAGACCTAATAGTGTAATGACTGCTGTTTTCTGGGTATGGTCTATCATCACAGGTATTTGAACGTAGGCGCGAAGTTGATATATTTTGTTTAAGATTGGCTTACCAGTCAGAGCTGAGGTTAAGTCATGCATACACGGGATGGGGTACTTATCAGTGACGATAACTTTGTCGAGTGCGCTGGAGTAACAACAAGGACGCCGTTCGCTGTATTTGTTTACTACCATATGTTATGTTAATGCCCATGGACTCCTGATTTGGCAGGTTATCCCAAGTCTGAGCAGTGGCTTTAATTCTGCCGTAACCGCATTGAGATTGTCCGGGACCAATCAGTGGAGGCGGACCAAAACAGGTGGATCCTTAATGCTTTTCTGACGCATAACGTTTGACGTCACGGGAGGTAAGTCGTCCTGTATGCAAAAATAAACTTGTTTCTGATAGACTGTGTAGCTTGGGGCAGGACATCAATGGGAGTGATCGCGTCTACGGTGGCGTTATTCCCGACAACATTTAGATGTGTCCGAGAGTATATTAGCTTCTGCTTTTACTCATCGACCACAAAGTCAAAATGTTGAAGAAAGTCGATACCAATGATAGCAAAAAGCAGGGTTGCTGTTGTAAAAGCCAAATGCTTAACGCCTACGTGCGACCTCACGTGAAATATGCTATTCAGGCATGGCAGCCGTGGCAGAAACAGGATCTCCTTGCTCTCGAGACTCCTCAACGACGGGCAACCAAGAATGTCAGGGGCCTCTTTCATCTGCCCTATCAGCTTAGACTGAAATCTCTAAGAATAAACAGTAGTCAATATCGGCTTTTGCGGGGGGACCTCATAATGGTTTACCAGATTCTGAAGAACCCAAACCACATTTGCCGTCCGCTGCTGGAATTGAACCACAACACTAAACTAAGAGGTCACCCTCTGAAACTGACAATTCATTATAGCCGGCTTGAATGCCGTAGAAATTTCTTTTCTCTCCGCGTATGTGATCCGTGGAACGCCCTCCCTAATTATGTCGTCTCTGCTCCCAATCTGGCGATGTTTAAAAAACGTGTTGACGATGCATTGTCTCACTTACATTTCATTTTATGACTTGTTAGCCAGGGGCTACAAAACGCAACCAAACGGTTTCTTGCCAAACGCCTAATCAATGGATTTATGGATTTATACGTTTGATATGCGAACATCTCCGCTATTCTAAAGTCTATGATGAGTCCACCACAACGCTTTTCACTTTATTATGCAATTTATTTTCGCAATAATTTCCATCCCACGGGACTTGTTAAGCGATGCTTTTTTACCCGTAATAAACCATTGTCCATTGTCCATTGTCCAGTGTATAGCGGCTATAATGCTTTCCACTACAACTTATGATCACATATATTTCTATGCTATACCAGATTTTCAGACTTGTTTTGACAAGCTAGAAAGTATGTTGCCCTCTCTAGGGCGCTTTTCCTTCTATAGCTGCGTCATACTGAAATGTTGGCATCTATCTGACGATGCACCTTTCGTGTAGCATGTGTCCTGCAGTGCTGTCTGTCTGAAAACGAAAAGCGAAGAAAACACTTATGAGTGCACGGCGGACGAACAGAACTGATACTTGGGGAGCACGAGGAGTCCGGACACAGTGGATTGCAAGGAACGGTACACTAAAAACGGATGTTCACTACAAACATATAAAGAGAAGAAAAGTTATTGTACAAATCCAGTAACACATTCAGTCAGCCTGGTGATGTTCGGCTTCAGTCTTCACAGGATTCATACTGGCAATATCTAAAGACAAAAAGGAAGAAGCAAAAATACACAGTTTAATTGAAATTCGCCGGGTTGTGTAAGTTCAGCAATTACCGTCACAGTCATCCCCTCTACCTGGAAGAGCACTGTCCCCAGTGCATTGAACGTCAGTAGCCAACTCTCCCCAGGGAGGCATCTTCACCATGTTCTCTGGGATTGGCACGTCAGCCGGAGACAAAGGTTTGGGATAAACATGTTCACGCAAGTCGTGGTAAGGTTGAAACTGATTGTAAGAAACCGTCAACCCATCGGCGTGAGGCTTGGCAAGGTTTCAAAGCACAAAGACATTACTGGGTTGTTTGTGCTCTATGGCATATGGTCTTTGCCATGGCTGGTGGAACTTCGCATGTGTACCGGAAGGTGATTTCGGTCTATGGAAGAGGATATAGTCTCCAAGGGCATATTTGGGGTCATAAGCACCGTTAGCATAGCATGACTTCTGGTAATGTCACGATGCCAGGATAGTTTGGGTTGCCGGTTAAAACGCACCACCCAGCTCTTGTCTGAGTTATCAAATGTATTCGTCGTGGTTACTTGCTTCTGCTGGAATAAGCGAGCGTACGACGTCTACAGGTAGTCGTAACTTATGAGCCGGATGTAAGTAGTCTGGCGAGAACCCGGTGGAGCTGCAACTGCCAGCTTTAGGTCGGAAGGCATTTTGGTAGGTCGCCATTCCACACACCATCGATGGGTCGCAGCAAGCTGTTCAGCGCTCTATTCGTCCTTTCGACCAACCAATTGCCTTGCGCTAATAAGGCGTAGTTTGTGCTTTCGCTATATCTAACCACTTGCAGATCTTCAACAGGGAGTCTTCGAACTTGGGTCCTTGGACTGAATGAAGGAAGTTGGGAGCACCATAGCAACAAATACATTCGTCCACAACAGCCGATGCAACGGAGCGTTCAGTTTGGTACTTCAAGGGCACGGCCACACACAATTTAGCATAAGCGTCGAGCATTACACAAATATAGCTATCCTCCTACTTCGACGGCGATTATGATCAACGATATCGATGGCCACTCGATCATTTGACCCTTCTACTGCTAGTACTGCAGAAATGGCCGTGTAAACGCGAGCTGACGACACCTATGGAAATGTACGGTCTGGACTGTGAAAACGAAGGGCGGTGGGCAGAATAAATTGAACTGAAACTACCGTGATTCTACATAAATTATAATGAAGTAAATAGCAAATTATAACTTATGAAAAGTGGACGGACTCATCATTAGGTGCCTTCCTGGACCGGGATTCTAATCAATCGGTTATGGACATAATGTGGTGAGGATGGTATGGTACGTTAAGCTAAAAGTTGATTAGGTTGACAGTGAAGGTAGAAAGTTATAAATGAAAGATGTACTTGGCAAATACGTCTACGTGATGATATAAATGGATGGCAAATATAACTACTCTGTGGTTGTTCAAGTGGATAACAATGGGCAATAAATCGCTGTGGCGCCACGTTAGAAGCGGTATCATGGCGGACGATATGGCTACGTTTTAGCGTTTGTTGCGTTCCTTTTCCCTTAAATTTGCTGACATGGAGGAGCATGTGAAGAAATTTTAACTAGCGGCTGCGACGTAATTCTACAAGCGGCAAGTGTTGACTATTCTTGCCCTCAAAATTGACTTGTAAGTATCTTCCTTACGGGCAGGGTGAAAATTTAACTCGGTTCCAGCAGTTTTAGGATCGCTGTCATCATGACGAGCGTTTTTGACCTACCATCAAACGCTTCCATTGTCCCGTCGCTGAGCCACGTGGAAAAAGCATCGTTAGAAGCCTGTTTTTGGTGTTTTCCCGCAAACAATGGAGGGCATTAAACGAGGTCTGAGAGAAATGTGGTTGGCCATGTTCCCCGTTTACTTGTGCATACTCATTTCAGCCTCTAACCACATGAAAGAAGCGTATGCAAACACAGGAAATTACAGTGACACTAATGCTATTCTTTCTTTTTCTGGTATAAACGCAAGCATCGATTATCACGTCGATGTGCTGGGAGCTCTTCTCGCTTATTGGAACACGAAACGGGACGCTGGTTGAGCTAAAGCGTATTTTGTCCCTGGATCCTCTGTCCTGAACCTTTGAGGTTTCTAAAGCCTTGGATGGTTACTCGTCTTTTGATCACTGGACGTTAACCAGCTACTCGCCGCTTGCGCGCCATTAATCATTTGCAAAAGGCGCATTTACTTTGACTTCTTGTGAGTTGATCATTTCGGTGGAACTTGTCTGCGTGCCCTCGGTTTCTTGGTTGTTGTGCCTCTGCTGTTTCGCAAAGAACCTGTCGTCACATGCTTGGAGTTCACGTTGACTTTGTTTCGCCCGTTACGATTTGGTGAGTCCATTTCAATACATACGTAGACACTTGGTATTTCCGACTGGTCCTTTCGTCGATTGCATACCTGGTCACCGTAAACCGGTTCACAACTGTTGCTTATCTCTTACATTTATTTGATTTTCTAACTCTTCTGTCGGGATGGTTGTGAGTGCAGTCCTAACACTTCGTGTCCTTCCAACGACTGGTTTGTTATATCTGGCAAAGCTGAGTATCTCAAGGCGGTTACAGACTTGACCGGGGCCTGCAATGCGTTATTTGTTGCCGTTGGTTCCTAGTGGACTGTATTGGTTTGCATCTGATGCTGTATGCACTTATGGCTAGTAGCGAGAGCATACCGCACAGTTGTGTTGTCTGCTGTGTGCGTAGCCCTGAGCCTTATACGTCAGTAACTAGCATTCCGATGTCTCTGGAAAGCCTGATGTCTGCTGTGTTCGAGGGACGGGAATTTGCTTGCTTTGTTAAGCTTCTGGACTGCTTATGTCTCCGTCAGGAGGCAGTGGAAGATACAACTTTCGGACCCGACTTCTGCTCCCAGTCTACTGTCAGTACACAATTTAGTAGCAACAATGTTGGCAACGAACCCTCAGATACCGTGTTTGATTCGTCTGTTAGCCAGGGAGACAATCGGGCTTCTGCTCTTATCAAAGTAAAGGGGAAGAGGGTTAAAAAGTGGCAAAACCTACGGCGGATGTACCATGTCCGTCGGGTGCCGTATCCCCATTCCCCTCCATTTCTACTGCAGCTGTGTCATCCAAGGTTGATTCGTTTACGACGTTGGAGTCTAAAAAATCGGACGCTAATGCGAACCCGCCAACGTCAACAGAGCGTTTGATAAGTACTCCGCGTTGCTCAAACTCGTATACTAATTGCAGTGTTATTTTCAGTATCGCCACTAAGTCATGCTGCTCTTCTAAAGGAGCATATGCTAGATGATCTTCATTTCTTTAAGATATGCGTTAACAAACTTTACTGCTGGGCTTTTCCGGCGTCACTGTGCGAAAACTCACCAGACTCCGTAGCTTGTCGACTGAGAAGGCTGTTGCGTGTTGCTCGGTCCGCTCCAGAGGTACGCCAAGCTCTTCTACTTTTTGCCTTTAAGCTCAAAGGCACTGGTGTCATGTTGCACTTAGATCTCGCTTTGACGGAGACGTTGAAATTGCGGGTGGCTGTGCGATATTGAAGCCCGTCGTGAAGCAGCAGAAAAGATCTTTTAGTTGGTTTTTGGATGGTGAGCCGGTGGTGCACTTCCTCGCTGCCAGAACCGGATCCGATGGGGCACCATCCGGCGCTCAGGATACCAAATACATACAGGTGATCTTCAATAATTCGCGTATCCTGCGAAACAAGCTCTGCCAATTCAACGTCTTAGTTGGCAAATGCGGTAAAAATGTTCTTGCATTCACTGATACACGGTTGTCTACCGAGGTCACGCAGACTGAAGTGTTTATCGGGCTACGCACTACTGTGGTGTGTGCGCCCTCGCAATAGGCCTGGACCTTACCTTGGTGCGATAGTTTGCGCGCTTCAGAGATTAATTGAACTATGCTGGGTGGTGCCTTTGCACCTTAAGAGCCACGCACACCAGATTGGTCAATGGTTAGTGGTCAGACAAACACAGCCTTCAGTTTTGGGGTTGGAGTGAGGCGGCTCCTTATGCCTTAAAACGGACTCCTTGTAGGCCAACTCCCAACCCGCTGCTGTCAGGTTTTTGAACCAAGGGCTTTCGTTGAGAACTCTAATCGTCCTCCTGTCTAGGCCTGGGCAACCTGACAGTACCCTACCCATGCAATTTAATGAATAGCTCTTCAAGCAGTTTCCCGAAGCTCTGGCCACCGCAGAGGATAATCAACGGTGCCCTATGTGCTGCATCCAGCAGGGGAGATAGGCGTTTGGATGCTACTGCTCAAACCTACCCATCTCATTCACCCTGTTACGCTTTTTCACCCTTAACTTCCCGTTCCAGCTTCAGTTCCCCCCCCAGCTTTCAACCCTAAATTCTGCTCCACCCATATTGTTTTGATAGGCTTTTTCCTTTTAGTTTCAACTCACATGTGAATGTGTAGCTTCATTCCTGTCTTGTCGACAAGCTCATATGCAAGCAAGCGGCCAAGTCAAATGCTTCGGTTTCTATTTGGAGCCCTCGATCAAATCTTAGATTACCATGCCTCAATGTATGCACATTGCTACAGATCGGTCCAAAGGCAGCACTTGCCAGACCGTTATAGACTCTGAACGTGTGGTAAGTGCCCAGACCGAGGAACGTTTTAAAGACCATTGGACACGTACATGCTGAACATGCCTTCATTTCGCTGTTTTTACTGCAGCTGTAACAAGCCCCCTGGGAACACACTTAAGCAACGACTTGTCCTCCAACCAATGTACAGCAGGTGATGGAGCGGACACGGGTTTTCCCTTCCGATCTCTACAACTCTATGAACTCCATCGATATATGCAGCTTTTTAGAGACCCGCCTGCAAAACTCGAGCTCTGTGCTAACTTTGCCATCCCCTTCAGGTGACACCGGCAGCACTTTCACATTGCGCCTGTCCGGTGACGATACAGTTTCGAGCAGCAGTCAAGCCTGTGCTGGTATTGCCCATCCGTTACCATTCGCTTTTCTGGCTTGTACCTATTGCATTTTTTCTTTTTTTCTTTTAGATATTGCGTCACAATAGCTGAGGTGTTCCTCACCGCTAGCTAACGTGTATAATGATGATAATGATGGTGTGACCGCACCTTCGATCGTCGCGCAGGTGGCGTTGCTCTGTACCTCAACCCAGCCCTTACTGTCTTGAAGACATATACTTTGCACAATCGCAGATCCTTTTTATATTTCATCCGTGCAACTGAAAGTTGTGTCGGTCGATAGCAGCTCGATAGGGTTGAGGGTGGTCTATATGATGTCATCCGTAAACACTCGACTTATAGGTCTTTAGTGATGGTGAAGTCTATTCAGCCGTACCTGAACTGCCAGAATTTCTCCTGCGATGCTGTTTCAGTTTGTTTTGCTACTGAGTTCTCTATCTTTTCATGCATGATCCCCTGCATCAGTTCGTTGAGTTGTCCACTAGATTTATGACGGGACAAAACCCGTTCCTTTTGCACCTTTGCTAACAAATTCCCTGACTTCATCATGGATGTGGTATACAACACAAAAGTCGAAGTACCGGGGCTCTTGTTCTCTTACCTGTGCATGAAACTGGACGCTCGTTAGGCGGAGGCCTGTATCGTCTTTGGAACCCGATCTGACCTCTCGGTGCTAGCGACCACGCTCATCAGTAGCTTAAATGCGCGTTTGGAGAATAGTCGTCCTCACGGGGTCCATATATATGGCTACCCAAGCAGGGAGCTTAGTCTCGACCCGAGGCCAAATTAGTAGCAACAACATTCATGCTTACAGTTTGCGGGGTGTAGGCACTGATGACAAACTGACGCCTGATAGCCATGCGCGACTTCAAAGCTTTGAACGAGTCTGCCAGTCGGACCGCACACATCCGTCTACTGATTGGGATGCATCGCTGGATGCCAATTGGTATCCACCGACAATGATCCATTGCGCAGGTCGTCCGCATCACTGCAGGTAGTTGCATCACAATCATCTTGCATACACCATTGCACTAATCCTGCATCACCTTTATGTAGTCCACGTCTATTGGTATGAACTACGTCTTCCACCTGTCGGCAAACTAGCAAATAGCAGCAATGATGTGTGGCAGAAATGGACACCACCTCGTTTCGGAAAGCAACTGCAGTTGAGATTGTCCACTCAGAAGGTCCGCACTAGCGGTCTTTTTTCTTCTATGTTGCAACCGTCGACATGTACCGTAGTCAGATTGCGAGGTGACACGGCCGTGCTAGGGGATCATGTGTTTCTCACTGCGTCCAACGGATTTTTATTTCCTGATAATCATCTCCTGGACATGTATATTGTGAAAGAGCCACGCTGACTGCCTGGATGTGCACAACCTCGGTACCACTTGAATCTGTAAGTCAACTTTGCGCTACATCTATGCATATTGGTTTCCTGTGTGTTTGTGGCACACTTTGCAATACACCGTTCCTCAGTGCTTGCGCGTTGTGGGTCAAGAGCGCAGAAAACGCTCCATAATGACGTGAATATTTGGAATCGGTACAAACATCCGCCTTGAATTTCATGGCATATTTCCCTTTTCTTACCATGTTGCAGTGATTATGCCATATTCCAGTGATTATGCAGCGATTGGGATCTAAAACATTTGCATTCCAAGAACCGAAAAATGAAATTACGTTTGACCCGCGTAAACCTTGTACCAATGACACTAATAAACCCCATTCCATGCATGCTTCTTGAAACCTTACTTTAGCCTATGTCATTGGCTTCGCTCGTAGCGATAATGTCGTCCGCTATGGGATGTACTTGAGCCTAATCAATACTTCTGGTGGAGGCCCACCGTGTCTCGAGTGCATACTTTGCCAGTGCCCATCTTGATGCCACTGGTTTAGGGCCTATATAGGCTCGTCAGGAAGCCAGGTGAAGTCAACAGTTGCTACTTCCATAGTAGCGATGCTGATGCAGCTGCCAAAGGACTTATATGGGCATAGTAAACGACCTTCATGGAGGCGCGTGCAGTTCGAAACATGTTTTATTAGCGGCGGTACTGATGCCACCGCTGTGCCGCCAACATGGGCTCAATAAACGCCGGTCGCGAACGTTTGTGGAGCCAACAATATCCCCTACGCTAGTCGCCATAATGAAACAGATACTATGGGACAAATATAGAATGACTACGAATACGTCTTGAAGGCATGTGGATCCAATATTAGTAGTTTAGCTCGTGGCAATATTGATATCAGTGTCCTGGGACGTAGGTGGACTAAGTAACCACCATTCATGGAGGATCGTAGAGCTAATGGCAATATTGATGTGCCTCTGTTGGACATACACAGGCTTACGCTAGTGAAGCCAACATGAATAGCGGTTTATTTGCCAGCGTGTCGCCTCTTTTATGGGACCTATAATACTTATCCGTGCATTGGTCATGCGGGCGACGCAACCAAGGGAGTCTCTTTGTGTGCCGACAGTAATGCCGCATCTGTGGCAGGTATGCAGACTTACTAAGTAACCATCACCTTGGCATGAATATCCAACTATATAGCACCATGTCTCCCGCTACTTGCAACATGCCGCGTCCCTGTACTTCAGCCATGAGTGCGCCAGTAAATGACCATATGGGAAAATGTAAGCGTGCATGGACCTGATTCAAGTTTATTTCGAAGTACCTTGTCTACCGCGCCTCTTGCTCTCCTTCTTGCCCGCATGCTACACGCTGTTATCTGTCTACCGCACCGCAGTGCCACTCATGTTTACAGGTAAGTGGTGCTCCTCTAATCAATTACCTTTCAGAATAACGATGCTGGCCCATGCTTCCGTACTTTCCAGCCCACTCCGCATATAACATAATCTGTACACAGGTAGCACAACTGCCCGCCACGACGTTTGCATGCCCCTGGTTAGTCCGCACTGTTAACTGCCTCCGCTTTCCAATTACTTCGTGAACGACTTGACAGAAATTTTCAGGGCCACACTATGTCCTATAGCCTTATGGTGCGTCCTTACAAGACTGTAGTGCCAACACAAATGCTTGCATGCGCCGCACCACTAGGCCACTAGTTCAGTGGATGGGTCCGTTATCGTAGACCCATTCTCTAACGCTCTATTACACTTCCGGTTCTTGAGCATAGCCCTTCTATGCCGTAACCGAAAACCACCAAACATTTTTTCGGTGTTCCCGCTTTGCAGGTTAGGGGCACTTTGAACACTCCGAACGCAGACGACAGCAGTCGCATATGGTTCGAATGTCTGTTCACAAACCTAAGAAAAACAGTCCCAATAATGCATAAGTCTCGATTTGTAGCAACCCAAAAGATATTTCTTGTTTTATGTACACTTTTATTACTCAGTCATACAATATTGATTTTTGTTTTAATGCCGACTCTACGGCCATTATGAACTGCATCCGGCTCACCACTTTTCTCCACGGTGAGTTCCGGCACTGACGTACGCTCTCGTGGTTTCATTCATTTTTCGTTCGATTGCAGCCTTCCGCGAATACAATCCGTTGTGTCCGTCTTACTGGTTTGCTGGCATCCCTACTAGAGCGAGAACACTCTCGGACTAGTATAGACTAGTCCTACAAATTGGTGACCCCGATTAGCACGCGCGAATCTTCAAATTTTTTGATCGCTTCGTTTTCGTTGAGTTCGCTCCGAGTCGTTTTTCTCTAATCCCTGGTGGTTTAATTTTGTCCATTTCGTTTTTAAAACCATTCGTGTTATTTATATACTATGTCTGACGCTGATGTAAAAACCGGATCGGGCGGCAGTATGAATTTGTTCACATTGGCTGTTCCGGATTTTATGACACACAAGCCCAACGTCTGGTTTGCCATTTTTGAGATATAGTTAGAGAACAGAGGGATCTCTGCCGACCAAGCTACATACAACCAACTCGTCCCACGCCTTCCGCAACAGGTGGTGACATTGGTTGAAGACGTACTGCTTCATCCACTGAAAGACGGTAAATACGAAGCAATGAAGCAGTTGATTCTAAAGGAGTCGCAACCCAGCGCTCTTGCTCGATTGGAGCAACTCATTCATAGCACTAAGCTAGGGGATCGCAAGCCTTCAGTTTTGCTCCGCGATATTCAGCAGATAGCTGGCCCGTCGTACATGAGTGAAGAAGCATTAAAAGAACTGTGGTTCTCACGCCTGCCTGATCCTCTTCCTTTAATGCTCGTAGCTTATCCAGATAGATCACTCAAAGAGTTGGCAATAACCGCGGACGCAGCCTTTGAGAGAATCCCTCAACACATGAAGGCATCCAGTAGCATTTTCGTCATATTAGCGGATAGAGACTTGAATGCGAAAGCGTCCGCGCAAGCAGACCCCAGAGACGAAGAGATAGCTGCGCTTCGCCGTGAATTAGCAACCGTGCAGTCAAGGCTTACTATTGTAGCGAGAACGACACGACAGGGGGGTAGACGTTTATTGCACACCGAAAATGGGCACATGAGGGTCTCCGCGCGCGCCATCGAATATCGACTAG
>CALYDF020006988.1:0-12898 GCA_944474145.2 Dicrocoelium dendriticum | reverse complement strand
TCTGCAAATGCACCGCGAAGCTTGGTGGTGTGAACGTGATAGGGATGTTGAGCTTGCTAGTCTCTCTGGTAATACCAGAAAACTTTTCCATCTCCTTCGAGTCACCGCAGGTGTTCGATCTGGTGTAAGTGAAACAATATGTGAAGAGGACGGCACCTTAATCACCAATCTTCAACAACGGTTGGAGCGATGGGTCAAACATTTTGGCTAGCCGTTTTGTTGGGCCCCAGCTCCATCTGCTACCTTTAGCGATCGCACTGGGGCCAAATGGTCTACCTCCATAGATCCTCCCTCTTAGCAGGACATAGAGCAGGAGCTCCGGCACATGAAGCTTTATAAAGCCCCCGGCCCTGATGGTCTTCCTCCAGCTCTATTTAAAGATGATGGCGCATCGCTTGTTCAAGAACTCACCGCTTTGTTCTTGAAAATTTGGTCGAAACAGAAAGTTCCGTCATCTTGGGGTGAATCGATAGTCGTCCCCATCTTCAAAAATGGCATGCGCACAATCCGCTCCAACTACAGAGGAATAAGTTTAGACCTCGTCGTTTGCAAGCTGCTGGTGTCCAGGCTATCCCCAACACGCGAATCGTTGCAACGAGAAGAACAAGGTGGGTTTCGCCCTGGTCACGGCTGCATCGATCAAATCTTCACACTTCGCGAGATCCTCAAGCTCCGCCATGTGCGTCAGAGGCCAACGATTGCTGTGTTCTTGGATATCCGTGCAACCTACGATTCTGTCGATCGGACGGTACTGTGGTACTGCCTACTGAGGAATGGCGTCTTCGAGAAGTTCGTCTCCATACTGCGTGCTCTCTATGGTTTGACCTCGGACAGGGTTAGGGCTTATAGCAAGCTTTCGCCTTCATTTGTGGTCTCCAGTGGAGTTCGACAAGGATGCCCTATCTCTCCGTTCCTATGCAACTTTGCCATTGAGGATGTCCTAAAGAACGCTCTGGGCGATTCGTTGCACGCTAACGTTGAGCTTCTCCCAGGTAGTCGAGTTGTTGGTTTGCATTATGCTGGTGGTATCGTCTTGATGGGGGACGATCCACAGCCCCTTCAGATTGCACTAAACCGCTTAGCGATTGAAACATCAAAGTATGGTATGTACTTTTCGCCATCCAAATGCAAGGCTCTCTTTCAAGACTGGCAGGTGCCTCTGCCTGCACTCACGCTTGCTGGTGAGACACTAGAGGTTGTGGAGAGCTTTGTCTACTTGGGAAGTTGCATCATTGCTGGCGGGGCTGTTGGAGATGAGATTTCGATGCGAATCTCGAGAGCACGCCTCACTTTTTCTAGGCTGAGGCACTTTTGGCATCGCCACGACCATCTGTTCATCAAAGGGTGGGTCTATTGTGCAACTGTTCGTGCTGTACTGTTGTACGGATGCGAGATCTGGCCCATTCGTAGTGGTTTGCGCAGACTACCCGTCCTCGAGCACCGCTGTCTGCGGTCTATTGCCCGTGTGGGGTGGTAGCACCACGTAAGCAATGTGGAAGTTAGGCAGCGTGTCTTGGGACGAGGAAGCCACTCGCTCGAGGAGCTAGTCTCACTGCATCAACTGCGGTGGCTGGGCCACACATTGCGCATGTCTGTTCAGCGTTACCCGCGTCGTGAGTTATTTGCGGTTGCTGGACAGAGCTGGAAGAGAAGATCTGGTGAATAGCCTGCAACTTGGAGAAGGCGCATGAAAAAGTTGGTACAAAGGTTGGCTTCGGCCGGTTGTTGTCGACTACCTGGTTGGGGTCTTAGAGATGCAGAGAACTGCTGGTTGAAGACCTTGGAAGCCAGGGCTCAAGCTCGATGTCAGTGGCGGACGTGTGCATCGGTGTGTTGCGGTGTCCCTACTTCCTCCCCCTAAAAAAAAACAAACTGAAAACAATTCAAAAGCTGTGGGTGACAAACCTGACAAAAATCTTTTGTTGTTATTTTATTCCTATGCATACTGTTTTCCTATTCAGCCATGATTTCGCTGGCACAATATCTGTACCACATAATATATATATATATATATATATATATATATATATATATATATATATATATGGTTGGCGGCATCCGGTTTCGGATTTGCCTGTCACTGTGGTCAGCCACAGGACGCCTGCGCCTACAGAGGGACCATGGATGGCTTGCGCTGCACCACCCACAGCTCCATCCACACACCCCATATCCAGTGTAAACCCGAAGGAATAAGACCGGGAGGCATGCGGATGGGAGCCACGTTTCAGCAACGGAGCCGGCCCCCACTCCTTCACAGACAAACACAAGCACGCTGTATTTGGGGAATCAAGCGCACACAAGGCGGTGGCTGGACCGTAGTCCGCTCCACACTGAGTGCATGGAACCACTCTTCGAGCCTAGCACGACCACAAGGACCGTGCACCCCGTCGCCTCCAGCAACGACCAACTGTCTCCTGGAGCCAGTATGGACGAGGTAGTGGGTAATAGACAGGTAGGCACCTTGTCAACATGCACATCAAGCGCAGCCACACCTGGGATGTCAAACAACAGCCAATCATTCGAAATGCCGACATCGATTAAAGTAAACGCATATGACGACATAAATACTCGCTAAATGTGCATATAGAAGAAGTCGGTTATAAGTGAATCCGTGATAAGTACACAATGTCCGAAAGTCATTTAAAAAATACCACGCGATAAAATTACGCAAGTTTACCACAATTTGCGTGAGCGACGTGTGCAAGTAAGGAGAAGATTATCAAGTACGCAGAACAAACCAAATAACATGTAACGAATTTTATCCACATTAAAAAGAACTAGTTTAAGTGTAAGTTGGTTTAGCCCAACTGCGGTGAAGAAGCATCATGAATGCAACATCAGCCTCAGCAACATATATATGTACTGTCAGGTCGGTCATACATAAGGTTCATTTACTGATAGGCTTTGAAACAAATAGCGATTTTTCTTCGATTCAACAAGTCGACAACAAGTCTGTTTACCGTAGAGTCTGGAAGACATGACTAAGCGACCCATATTTGTTGGGTCCAGGAGCGAGCACATGGGGCGAGGAGCCATGCACAGCTAAAAAAGGCATTAGCGGCTACCTTGGGAGTAAAAATGCCACCGGTGGCTGTGGGGAAAATAATCACAATCTTTACTGACCACCAATCTTCCTTGACATCCACTGGTAAGGAGAAAGGCGCCAACCTGATGCTGGTTGCTCGGATGCAACCTTGGGCTTTATTACTTTCTGCATATGATTAAAAGAGTTATGTTCCTGCTAACGCCAATATAATCGTGGACACTCTGAGTCGTTTGCAGTTGCATCACCTGCCAGATGGCTTATTGAAACATGTGGAATTTGTACAGTTGCTGCAATAGTTGGACAAAAATCCGGTGCTAAACTCAGATCTTATTCAAGAAACCGAATGGGACACATCACTGAACAATGCCAAGCGTCCTTTCTCTCGATCGCGCGACAGATCGCAATTACTATCGTACTTTGGGAAACGCACAGGCCTTAGTCTCGAGGATGGCCACGTGCTCTCAGGATCCACAGTGAACACACCACTGACTGAAACGGCATCCTTTGCGAGAACTACACGAACTGCACCCTCGAGTAACCAGAAAGAAGGAACAGGTGCTATTTTAGGTCTGATAGCCTAATACTGACGAATGTCTCGGATAATTAATTTGAACTGTGACACGTGTCAAAGAACACAGAGGCCCGTCTGTTACCGCGTAGTCCAGATAAATCGCCAACCAAACCATGGAGCGTATACATGTAGAATTCTTTGGAGCACTCAGTGGAAAAATAGTTCTCCTCTTGATTAGTGCCTGCTCGATATCGGTCGAGATATCTCCGTTACTAAATGTCACGACTGAATACCACGAACACAAGTAATAAGTTACGGTTCGGTATTTAACGCGGCGTACTTCAAGTGAAATCAAACTTTTACCACCTAGCCTCATACGGATCGGTCAAAAGACTAGTCCTCGTGGCCAAAAACGGGCTGCAGTAAAAGCGCTTAATTCGCTGCGGACAACGTTGGACAACTTCCTATTTGGCTACAGCATAAAGCAAAAGGAAAATTGCTGGGAAGAGTCGCGGAGAGTTAATTTTCGGAAGGCAGAGTAGGACGTTAGAGGAACCTCAGTTTCTTGACCAGAGACTACGTGTTGAGGTCAATCAAGATAATTTTAAGACAGGGCACGACCAGAAAGAAAACTACCGATAACCCTGAGACAACAAAACGGTTAATGTCAAGTTGCCTAGCGAGAAGTTTTGGCAGCCTGGAAACATGCATGAACTTGCGAAACAACGTACGCAATTGGCTGTATCGGATGTCGGAGTAGTCACTCGGCACAGGGGTCCTGCCCGCATCAATTCTTCGTGATATCCGCAAACTCTCCTGCTGAGTTCGCAGACGTGCAAAACAAGCAAAGTTCTAGTCAACCGTAGGCCCAGTAATGTCGACGCCTAATTCGGGGGCGCCGACCGATCCATCGACATCAGGCTAGCTGGACTATTCTCAGTAAACCGAAGGAGGAACGTGGCATGTCTATGGTCGCTACTGCTGTGCCCAACCTATTGCTTGTTTACATTTGCCAAGCATGGGCCTTCCTACCGCTCAACTACCCACTGATTGATTAAGTCAAAAATACTTGCTTGATGAGTTACACAAAACACCGGCTTGACTTCCCTTGGCCTGATGGTTTTGTTTCGCTGGGTGATGGCTACCAGTTTGCTACAAAGCGTTAGCTCTACACATTGTCGACTGTAAAAACATAGTCCCTTAATTCATGAGATATGATGATCAACAGTTAGCAACCGTCCCCCTGCTTACCTTTGGTGTTCAGCAAGTGCAGACTTTTGAGTTGGCCGTAGTTGGGTGACCCATCAGCTAATGACAGTCCTCCTCCTCCTCCTCATCCTCATCATCAGCATCAACACCAACAATATCATCATCATCAACATTAACGAAACAACAACACCAATATTCGTTAACCGAAGTTAGTAAACACACTTTAGCTAATGTGCAGCAATACATAATATACCATATAGGTAGAATACCCAAGGAAATACAAAACGTTACAGCATACGATACAAAACCAGAAACGTGAGATGATACTTAGTGGCCTATTTCGTATCACGTGTGGGAAATTGGATGGAGAGGAAACTAAAGGGGAGGGGCAAAGAAATTCACATCGAAAACGCGATTGGGGCCGTTCTTCACCATGTCGACCAATGCATACAACGAATGATGTTCGTTGTCCTTCGTACCCTAGCCCGGCAGTCGGGAGACACCGACTTCTAAGTGAAGGATTTCATTCCTCTTGACCAAGTCATCGCTTGGCTTCCCCTCCTTCGCTTCCATCCAGACCCCGGGCGCGCATACAAGGCACGACGCAAGAGTCTGTTCGCTGGTGTGCGCAACACGTAGCCCAGCAGTCGGAGCCTGGTGCGTGGTTTAGCGGTGCTGAATAGTTCATCAGCTCTTCCTGCAACAAATACGCGACACCGAACAAGCTCACTGCTCACGCGGTATCCCCACCAAACGAGCAAAGTTACGGAGGCAGTCGCGATCGAACGTGACTAGCGTCTTTGCGTCTGTCAATCGTATGGGTCCGGTTTTGCAACCGTACAGGAGAACTGAACGGAGGGCTGTATGGGATAAACCTTGCCTTTCACGGCAAGAGTGATGTTACGCCGATAACACAGCTGGCTAATGAATGGCTCATTAAGTAGTTACCAACTTGTTTTGTAACGATTAACCGTGCCAACACCATGTTGTGTCAGCCTCGGCATGGCTGTGGGTCGGCTTTCTGATCTGAGCACCTGTTATGGTACAGCAAAAATGGAAAAGAAAACCCCTTTTTAACTGGTGTCATAGTAATTACACGCAGTTTGAAAATGGGGTATATTGGTGAGGTCGACGCTGTATGCCGGTTTATATAGCCAGTTCATGCGAAGATAGTGTGCCCTTAACCATATTATTTACCAAAGACTCACTTATAAAGACTCCCTTGTGACCTTGATTCACTGGAGAGAAATAGATAGGCAGAGTCTAATGGGTCTCGAACCAGTGCGTTGAAGCTTTCACCGGAGGTGATCAGTATCCCACCATCACCCGGAACAGCAGTATGACCTCGCCAACAACTGCATTAATAGGAAAAAGAGCAGAAAAGAGGAGGAAACGTAGCGAAGTACTTCGCAACACGATTGATGACTATCATTTCAAAGTCCGTAGCATCAGTGACAGATAGGATTAACCATCCACGTGTTGTGTGCCATGCAAAATAGGACAGTACAAGAGCCAACATGTGATCAACTGCTGACGTCATTTACTAAATACATATTCTGAATGAGTCTGAATTGTCCTGCCGCAATAATAACGTAGCGAACTCGAGTTTTCCGAATTGGTGTGCGCACAAAGCGGTTAGTAATCAAACTCGAGTTGCTTCAGTGTTCGTGACATTTGTTCCAAACTCGGAACATTTCGATTTTGTGTATGCTTGCAATTATGGTGATTGAGTGTAGAGATTTGGATTTTCCACCTAAGTACTGAATACATTGATAGTCTGCTATTAATCGCGGGAGAGTATGTAGGGATATTTTGTAGCATTTGTTTGCTTTTTACCCCACAACACTTAATGAAGGTAACACAGAGTTTCAGTTTGTAAACGTTTCACCTGCTCTGCTGGGATGTATGTAGTAAACAAAAATATGAGTGGCACGCTAACAAGTTTGCAGGCAAAAATCCAACCGCATCATGCCTAATAAAGGAGATAAAGTGTCTTCATTCGCTGTAATCGTAAACACAAGTGGAACAAAGCATTGACATTTAGTGACAAACTCACTTGTTGCTTTGACCCGAATGTGATAATTATTGCCATGGGAACAGTCACCTTATGAACCATACCAAATGGTGCGCAGAAACTTCTAGCCACTCACGCTTCTAAAACTTGGTTTTCGTCTCAAACATCCACTAAATCGACATCAAATGATTCGCATGTCTCAATATTGCATAAATACTTCTCGCCCAGATAAGATCAGGTTCAGTCTTGTAAATGTTGATATGCGCTGGATCAGGAGGGATTAACACATTACCGTTATTGTTGTTTTTATTCTTAATCGAAAGTGCAGATAAGGGCACCACTATTTCACACTTCATTCATCGATAACAGAGTGTATACTCATTGAGAATGCCTCATTCGAAAGCCGCAAGTATGCAGCATTTTGGTCAAGGTTTACGAATAAATAGCTCATGCTTTTGTGGAATAGTCATCTTGGGGCTTCGTTCAAACAAGTACGCAGTAGTAGGTAATGCAAGTTCGGATAAAGCACGAGCAGCAACGAGCAAATGATGATGCTCCAAAGAGAAAGTAAATTCGGTGGCACTGAAAACAGCTGTGAGTCTCACTTACTTCCAATTGCTTATTTGGTAAATTGGTTACAGGAATGAGTCCCAGTAAGTACCGAGCACATGATGATAATCCCCTACAACCTGGCCACCGCGCAGCCGGTAGTAAAGTCCATTAAAAGCACCAAATGACTTCAGGCATTGTTGATATGGAAGGTAACACACACGTTTGACTTTCTTGGTTGCCAAAAGTTGTGGAGTTTATGGTAGTGTTACTGCAATAGTTTCTATTCTTGGGCAGCCAGTTTTGTGATGCAAGCGTCATAACATGGTGAACGGATGGACGAAACGAGCGAGCCACACAGGCAATGGAAGACGGGCGTAACGGATTTGATTACTGAATGAGGATTGGACGAAATTCTTGTGAATTACTCACCGTTTTTTTATACTTGATTAAAGGAGGGATCTCATCGGCTCAGAGAGCTCGTTAGTTATGGACGTGAACGGGCAATTGATATCGAGGTGTTTGGCTGGACAGCCATGCTGTAGTTTCCACTGGGTTGTTTTTGCCGAATGAACGCTTGTCCCTAAAGGACTGAGTTCTTCAGCAAGTAAAAGATGAAATCACATTCAAGTCCTATGTATCATACGCATGATGTTTCGAAGTCTGGAGTGACCCCGCAAGAAACCAACACGTTGGTTACCCAAAGATGAAGTCGACTTATGGCGCTTTGTAAAGCTGAAGTCACTACTTACAAGCAACCGACTCTTTCCCAGTAGGAAAGGTAAGTTGTGCTGTGCAGTGCAATAGGTGAGAGTCTATCGGTGGAGTGCTTGAACAACTCGTCAGGTGTTCATAAGAAATAACAGTCCGCTCCAGTTTAATCACTCTGAAACTTCATCAAGGCCTGGTTTTGGTGGCTCATGGTGGTCTATTCAATTGAATGCTTACAGGGTCTTAAGTAAATAAAAAATGTAAGAACCGAGGTGAAAACTTCACTGAATGATTTCTGAACAAAAGGAAAAGAGATGGCTCGATTGGAGATTTTTTGTAATACTCCGCACTTATATGGTAACCGCTATGGCTGGTAATCAGGGTCGCTGAACTCCAAATGTTATTCGTGGGGAGCGTTAAGTTCCTTTTCCGAAGCCGAATCGCTAAGGTCCAAATTTTGGTGCTGGATGTTATGTAAGAGATAGATTCACTTGGGGCTCGAGCGACATGCTCTAATCCCGGGTCAAACCATAACAAGACCGGAAAGTTAACTACGGCAATATTCAAGTACATAGCGAGGCACAATGGGGACATAACTCAACAATACACGTTCGATATAGAAATAACTTGGGTTTTACATGGTACAAAGAAATGCAAATCGCTGTACTTTCCACCGTACAGCAAGATCACAGACCACGGAGTCCCCTAGCAGAGTCCCACGTCTCTTTTATTGGGCAACGTGACCTTACCCAATTCATTCACTGTACAGCTCATAGAGGGACACAACACGTGTTCTCAGAGCAACTTCATGAGTCTTCGAGTAATGTTTCGGGGTTAACATTAAATGAATAGAACAACAAGGGAAGTGTGCTCCTGGGGCGATAATAATTCAATATCGGCATGTGTATGTGACCCCTGGAGCAAGTGTGTGCAATTTGGGAGCAAGCAATGTTACAAAGGGATTTGGGATAAAACCATAGGATATCGTTTGGGAACACCGAGAGAAAGCCAAATAATTGCTAACCCGGAGTTCAGTAGATAGTGCAGGTGTCAGGTGTGGTTATCCAGAGTAAGGTCCCGATATCCAAATTGAGAACTGCATGGTAATTTTACCAGTTATATTGCAATTGAGTGCAACCAATCACACTACCAATTGCTTCCATCCAACTACCGTAAGCAACTAACAGTGGCTAAGGACTACGTCAGGATCCGGGTAAACTTTTACGTGTTCACAGCTCTTGGAATGTTCACTTCGAGTATTCTCATCGCAGCACATAGACAACAGAGTAACATTCCGTTAAGCCAAAAAGTTTGCTATTAGATTTATCAATCTAGCGAGGAAGTGGGCCATATGTCGCAACACCAAACAGTGCTTACCACTCCCCCCACATACTGGAGTTGTGCTTAGGAAGCACATTCGTTGATATGACCTCCTGATGTCATAAACAGAGGCAAAACATCAAGGAGTCAATGTATTGAAGAATCAGGGCTCTTTACCAACACCATATTTATTCTTATCGAATCTCGATTTATGGGATCTTATGAATGTACACGCTGTATTTCTATAAATCATGCACAAATAAACGCAGCGAATGATTCAGGGTGCGAACTACGTCTCCAAAACGTCGGGCACTGCCGCAAGTTTGGTGAACTTCACTAAACTTCTTCAATGGAGAATTAGTGTCTCAATTCTGTTAGCCGTAGAACACAACAACGAAAATATCCGCAGCCGGGGTCACTCTCGAGGACCAGCTGGTAACAAAGATTTTCCTGATTAGCGATTCGTCAGCTGACCCTTACTGACTACGTACAATGTTTACAAGAATTTGGTAGAGGACATCACAGCTTATGGATATGCTAGCAAAATCGTTTAATTACGAACAGATTAACAAAGGTCGCGGACGATTGCTGAGATGTGTGATGCTTTCATCTAAGATTGAACTTGGTCACGAAGTACAACCCAAGTGTAACTTACTGCTGGATGCGTGAAATATATCGGAGCTGAAAAGGATTTCAGTAAATGAAGGGTGGCATTGACGGGACAGCAGTTTATGCTCACGTGCTCAGACTGACAGCAACGTAAACTGGCGACGGCTCCCAACTGGTAGCGAGTCACCAGTTTTAGGGCTGACCATAGCCGTGGTTAGCCCAACTGATTCGCGACAGTTTGCAGCATTGGTGTAACTGGCAATGCGATACAAGATGTCGGTAAACACATCACACAGCGCGCAATCGTCGCTGTCATCTATAGCTCAGGGGCATAAGTGACTGGCTCGTAAAAGCAACGTCACGGGATGGAACCCGGCAGGATTCGACAGGTATGCTTTACTGACGAGTCCTAATAAGAAGAAATGCCAGTAGAGCGCTTTCTTGAATGTATGGTGGCTGTCTGGCTGAGTCTAGCTGTGGCGAATCCTCTCATATATATATATATATATATATATATATATATATATATATATATATATAAACGTTATTACACTTTATGTTATTTGCTTACTCCTGTTATTCTGCTGAATATTCCGTGTCCATTTTGCGTGTTTATTTTCCTTCATGTTACGTGACTACTGTCTGATATCCCGATGGGGCTGCGCTTGACGTGAATGCTTGATTTGGTGTCTACATGTCTAACATACTCCAGCTCGACTACCGGCCCCAGAATACAGTGAATGGTTGGGGAGATGACAGGGTGCACGCTTCTCGTGACCGTGCTGAGCTCAAAGGGTGGTTTCATACAGTGTGGAGCGGACTACGGTCCAGCCACAGCCCTTTATACGTCTGGTACGCATGTTTCCCCCATGGATAGACAGGAATGCTGCTGCTGTGTACCTTGAAAGAGTGTGAGCCAGCTCTACTGATGAAAAGTGGCTCCCATCCACATGCTTCCAGGTCTTCTTCCTTCAGGTTTACATTAGATATGCAGTGTGTGGATGGAGCTGCAGGTGAAGCAGCGCCTGGTCCCCCTGTAAGCACAAACGTCCTGTGGCTGTCCCCATGGAAGCCGCAGTGACAGACAAATCCGGAACCGGATGCCACTAACCACATACAGTCGAAGCTGCCTTATTGCCCACCCGGTGAATACCCCACCCCGCGTTGTTGCTCATTTTACTAAAATACAAATTCGTTTCACATAAAGGTACTACATTTTCACCGTCTAATTGTTAATTGTCTTGGTCGTCCCATCGCTTAGTTGTCAGCTGCGTGGGCTGTGCTCTTGTCGCTTTGTCAGGTTTGCGCTCTCGCTCTAAGATTTTACGATTACCCCACAGCCAGCTAGCCCTAGCTGATCAAGAGCAACAAAGATGTCGGCGGCGTCATTGAAGGAATAGAAGAGGTTACTTACATTATCCAATAAAAGAGCAAGCTAGAGGTACAGGTTGTTGTGGGAAAACCCTAGGCCCTATTCAAAACTCGAGGATTGAGCAAACGCAGGTAATCTTTCCATTCCACATATGCCAGCACTCTATTGCTTACACAAAGTATAGCCAATAAAAGAAAGAAATTGTCTTTGACAGAAAACTTGGACGTTTTGCAGATAAGGAAAATCTGTCGACCAGGAACCTCGCAGGACAAGTTGCTGCGTGATTTACACATTTCTCGTCGTATCCCAGCCAGGTGGGTTGCCCGCGAAAAGGAAGTCCAGCGTGATTTGTCGCATGGCACTTCAAGCTGTCAGAAAAGGCAGCGAGGTTGAAAGGATGAAGTTGAAACTGAATTAAAGGACTAGATGATATCGGTTCGTAAGCACATACAAACAGTTACAAGTCCGCTTCTGAATAAAAAAATAATTTGAGTGGAGACTTGGAAAAACCTTTGCTGCCACAAAAGGATGGATGCAAAGATAGAAGAATAGAAATCAAAATGCGTATAAACGTGTGCAGGTTGAAAAGAGTTCCTCGGACAGAGCAACCTGTGAAAATAGGCTGAAAGATCGTCTGATTGAACATTTAAATGCATTTGATGATAACAAGGTATACAATGCAAACGAAACAAGTCTTTCTTACGGAGCAACTCCAGAGGGCTGTTGGTGTTTTTTGCCGTAAAGCTCCTCGGATTGGAAAAAGCCATGAATAGGATAACTCTCCTGTGCTGCGTGAATATGTCAGGCACAGATAATAAAAAAGTGGTCTTGATTGGAAAAAGTAAACAATCACGATGTTTTAATGACGTCAAGGTGGACACACTTCCCGTAACTTTCAGAGCTAACAAAAGTGCGTGGAAGACGAAAGAAGTATTCACCGAGTGGGTCCTGGAATGGGACAAGGAGCTACGCCAAAGTGACCGAAAAAGTATGTTGCCCACGGATACCTGCACAGCGCATCTACAGGTAGAAGACCTAAAAACATACTGATGAAGTTTTTGCCGGCAAATAGCACCAGCATTCTTCAACCTATGGACCAAGGTGTGATCATGAATCCGAAAATCCGTTACAGAGAAGATTGTGGACCGAATTCTTTATCACATCGAAAAGAACGTGTTGTCTGGCTCATTGTCGACAGCGTATGTCAGCGTCAAGATCTCGGTGCCCGATGCAGTTCAGTTCGTTTCAAAAAAGTTAGAGAGAGGTTACTGGTGCAACGACAAAAGCTTGCTTTCGGCATGCTGATTTTAGTCGACTGGAATCCGATGAACATTCTGATGATACCGTCATTGCTGAGCACGGGATCAGTGCTTGCACAATCCCAGTCATCGGTGCAGAAGAGTTCGTAGCCATTGACAGCGATGTGGAATGTACCTCAGATTTGACAACTGTTGAAGATGTAACTTTCAGAGAACCGACTAGAACAGAAAGAAGGCAGCGAGTCAGGGGATGACGTGCCGGATTGCTCCGTGAGTAACAGCACTCAGCGCTTGTCGC
>CALYDF020006987.1:0-12898 GCA_944474145.2 Dicrocoelium dendriticum | reverse complement strand
CGGCCAGCGCCTGTCTAGGCCTGCTTTGAAGGCAACCACAGTCTCACAATCCATTAGTTCCGAAGGCAACTTATTCCAGTTGCGCACTACACGATTCGAGAAGAACTTAGCCCTGACGTTCAGTCTAGCCCTCTGCTGTTTGAGCTTCAAGCGATGTCCACGCAAGTGTTCAGAATCAGCCAGCTCAAATAAATCAGAGGGCACGATGGCACTGAGGCCCTTCATGATCTTAAATGTTTCTATCAGATCGCCTCTCAGTCTATGCCGTTCAAAGGAAAACAACCCCAGGCTCTTCAGGCGATCTTCATACGGCTTCTCCCGTTGACCATCAACCATCCTGGTTGCTAGTCTTTGAATCTTCTTCAGGCACAGAACATCACCACGGAGATAGGGCGACCAAGCTTGAACACAATACTCTAAGTGTGGCCTAACCACTGCTTTGTATAGTGGCAGGAACACTTCTGGCTTGGTATTTCACAGAGCCCTCCTGAGGCGAAACAATTCTCGTCGCGCTTTGTTGGCGGCGTATCGACATTGCATCGAAGGCTTGAAGCTGCTCGTCATGATGACTCCTAAATCGCGTGCCTGGGTAGTGCATTGTAAGGGGAAGGGCCAAAAGGAAGTCTGAACTGCAAGTACGTCTCTACTAGTGGTCAGAATTTGGCACTTGCTTGCATTCAAGGGCAAGTCCCATTGCTCCGACCAGTTTACCACACTGATGATATCCTTGGCCAGTGTTGCACGGTTGCCCCTGCTGACTAGCTTCAAGTCATCCGCAAAGATATAACAGGGGTCTTCAATAAGAGGAGCCAAGTCGTTTATAAACATAAGAAACAAAAGTGGACCTAGCACCGATCCTTGGGGTACTCCACTGTAGGCCACGCCAAGACTAGAACTCACATCACCGATTCTAACTCGAAACGTTCTCCCACATAAGAATTCTGACACCACGACAGAAGTCTAGGATGTACTCCGAACCATGCTAATTTTTCAAGTAGGAAACGGTGATTTACTGAGTCGAAAGCCTTGCTAAAGTCAAGATAGCAGACCTCTACAGGAATCCCTACGTCAAGACCGAGTAATCTCATCGAGGAAGCACAGTAGATTAGTGAGGCACGACTTCTTTTTAATGAAACCATGCTGCTCTGCTCTAAGTAGACTGTGTTCCGCCAAATGCTCACAAATCCGGTTTCTTATAAGCTTCTCTAAACACTTGAGCAGAACACAGGTTAGACTGATGGGTCTGTAGTTAAGGGGCTCCGATTTGGAGCCACCCTTGTGAATCGCAACTATGGATGCTTCCTTCCAGTCTCGTGGCAACTTGCATTCCTGGAGCGACAAGTTGAACAGCTCCAGAACAGGATGTTGAAGGATGTCAGCTAGTGGCTTGACTATCGCCGGATGTACGTCGTCAGGACCGGCTGATTTGAAGGGATTCAAGTTAGTCATCACAGTAAAGACCTCTTGCGCAGTCAGCACGATGTCCTGCAGTATATAACTGCTGACACAGTGTGGCTGCAATGGTGCAGCACATCCATTGTCTCTCCTACGCAGATTCTGAAAGACTCTTAGCAGCATTTCAGCTTTATCTCTGACTTCCACAGCCTGGCTGCCATCTTCCATAATTAGGCACCCAACGTCCACTCTTACGGAGGCTTTAGACTGAACAAAGCCGTAGTAACACTTTGGATTTGTTTTCGCATACCGGGCCAGCCGAAGCTCATAAGAGTATTTAGCCTGCCGTTGCATCTTGATAGCCGTATTCCGGCTTTTTGTGTACTGTAGCCATCGTCGAAAGCCCCTGGCCTCATTGAATTTGTTCCACTTCTCATTTCGTCTCTTTAGAGCTCTATCAATTCTCCTCCTCCACCAACGAAGCTTGCTGAAGTGTCTCGCAGGACGAAGAGGAGCAAACTCACTCAATAGTTGTACTAAACCAGTTTTAAGCACAGACCACCTTTGTTCCAAAGATGCCTGTTCCTGGTCAGGGATCCAATTGACCTGGAGGGCTCTATCCCTCAATTTCATGTGGTCAATGCGACTGAAATTTCTCACGAGGCGAGGATGTCGTGCAGGCTTCAATGTATTTAGGCAAGAAGTGAGGACGCAGTGATCACTCCTACCTAAAAGTGCTTCCACTTGTAGCTTTGCGAAACGACCGTGTTTGGTGATGGCAACATCCAACGTGGAGGGGGCACTCCCGATTCTGCTCCTGGTCGGTATATTGATGTATTGTTCAAGTGCATTCGCATGAATCCAGTCAACCAGTTCCTGTCCCAAGGTATCCGCTCTGTTTGCAGTGCCTTGCCAATCCGCATGAGGAAGGTTTAGATCACCAACTATTAGGAAATTAGGCGCAGCAACCACTGCGCGCCTCAATAGTGCACCGAGCTCTTTGTCCTCCTCTCGTGTGGACGATGGACTGCGGTAGACACATATAAAGATCTCCAACCTGCCCATCATCCTTAAGTATCAAGACACCACCTGAACGTTCGTATTACTCATCATAAACGGAGCCTCCCAATGACTATACTGGCGCTTTATAAGCAATAGTGCTCCCCGCCAGTGTGGTGATCAGGCCTATCTACTCGGTAACTCACGAAATCTACCAGCAGGTCGCTAACCATGTCGCTCGGAGAAAGCCATGTCTCTGTCAAGGCAACAACATCAGCACATCCGCAGCGCCTCAGCATCTCTCCCCATTTGTTCCTCACACTGCAGCAATTGGTATACCATACAATTAGTCCTGCTTGACGCGGTTGTTTCCCCTCGAATGCAGCACCCGAGGGGACAACCCTTTTTCGACGCCGCGTCATTATCGTTTGCCGCCTGCAATGCTGGGTCAAGATTAGGCTCTTGTAGGTCAACACGAGCAGAAACCTTGTCAGGTTCCGTCCGACTTGAGTTGTTTCGCACAATGCAAAAACTGTGAGTTAGACATAATCACTTGATCTCAGAGAAAATTTGACAGTGGTTAAATTTTGTCAAGAGAGCTTCGTCGAACACTGGACTTCGCGATATTTCACCTAAAAATCTCGATCAGTATAGCACGCCAATAAAATCGAGGTCGCGTAATACTCACAGAGCAAGGTTGTTCGGCAAGCCAGCCAATGATAAGGCGTGTTCGAAGGGTGAGAAATAGGCTTACAAGTGCAAGATGGTTGTTCGTATCAAGTCTAACTTCAGTTATTAAACCGGAGATAAAATGATTAAGTTTATTTGTTGAAGCGGTTCTAGTCAATCACAACTGTCGTGATCTATGGAGATTTCGGAAGCGTCTCTGCGGTACGTTTCAGCAGCCAGAGCCGCAAAGGGAATGTAGGCAAACAGAATTATGAGTTTAGTTCAGCTTCACTAAGCCCACCAGTCTTACTTTGTTTCATTCGCTTAAGTCTATCTGAACCCTTCAATCAAAGCAACGTTCGCAACCAACTCAAAAGATTAACTTCCAACAAAGCTGGTGGTCCGGATGAGCTCTCATCACAAACTTTGAAAGAGTGTGCTTAGTCTCTCACCCTACCCTTAATAGATCTGGTTAACAAATGCTTCACTATTGATGTGATCCCGGAGATTTGGAGATCGGCCAGTATAACCCCAGTACCCAAAAATGGATCGCAAAAGTGTCGTCCGATTGTGTGTGCAACATTGCTACTTAAAGTTTTCGAGAAAATGTTAATTCCGGAAGTTTTCACAGCTACTCCTGAGGACGATACATACCAATTTGCGTATAGACCCAGCGCTCCACCATGGATGCAGTGGCATATGATGTTCACTCTACTGATGTGAATTTATATTCTTATCTTATTACTACTCCTATGCTATTGTAAACTGTCATTAATCTATTTGGAGTTATAACTAAGCGTTTGTTCTATTGTAGCTTGTACACCGAGGTTTCCAGATGATCAAAGCCTAACTCTCAAGCCCACGTCTTCTCAAGCGACATACGTTCAACCTATCTGGTGGACCCTACTCAATCTCACAAGAATTTAACCGTCTAGAATTGGATCAACTTCTGCGACCCGAACGTTTTGGCAGGGACCAAAATGCTTCCGATGCAACGGGATCATGGGTACACTGGTTTCTAGATTTACCAACTTCTTGTTCATCATCGATTCGCACAAAGCTGACAAGCTAAAGACACTTTCACTTTCTCTCACAAGTTGTGTATAAAATTATTTCTCCATGTCCGTACGAATCAGTAATCAGCATTCTCAAATCATTCTATGTATAACCAAATAATGAATTGTTCGCGCATCATCTATTAGCTACCCGCAAAGAAGGATCTATCGAAAATCTCGATCATTTCAAACATATGTTTCGAGCACTCGCCAGAGACTAGAATTTTAGAATTGTGAGCGCTGAACAGAACAAAGTTAATGCAATCCGTGATGCGTTTATTAGTGGTCTATTATCCAATTCTATACGACAAAGACTTTTGGATCATAAAACCCTGAAAATACAGAATGCCTCTGATCAAGCTAAGTCCTTAGACTTGGCTCAGCAACAATCTCATTCATTTGGCTCATAAGTTCTAACCGTGTCTAGCGATACCATAGCTGATGAAGCTGCTACTCATGGAAAATCATGCACCAGTGACCGTTGGACGCCAACTTGGCTTGTTCGAAAGAAGTTGTCGGAGAAATGTTATTTTTATGACCACGATGGTCATCTTCGACACAAGTGTCCCGCTAGAAACTTAAACCGCAAGTCGTGTGGATAAAAAGACATTTTCAGGAAGTTTGTATTTCTTATACACCCAGAAAACATACTTCCTCTGCCTCACCGTTCGTGCTTTCTTATATCATGGCCGAAGCTGCGCCCGCATGTCGTGCGAAGGTTATCACAGATGTGTTTTTCAACGGAATTATGCTGAAGGCGCTATTCGATACAGGAAGCTCCGTGAAACGGTTGTACAAAGATATCGTTGGGGGGCAAAGCTGGAATTACATAATGCAATTGTTCTGGCTTCTACACAACTTATTAGTCATACCAAAAGGCACTATTTTGCCGGTCTCGTACACAAAGGCGTGTTCTACACACAAGTTAAGTTTTCAATACTTCCGGATCTGTGCACTGATATTTTATTAGGACATGATTAGGTACAGTTATGTACAAGCGTAGAAATACCTTGCCCCGGTAATCACCCTCCATTTTCTTTATGTGGCCTTTCAGCCGCTCAGCCAAGTTCCCCTGCTCCGTTCGCCTATCTATCTCCCTCGTGTGCTCCATTACATAGCAAGTTACGGACGCATAATTCTGCAGAGGAACATTTCATCCAAATTGAGATTCGTAGGCTATTGAAAGAAGGCATAATGGAGTCTTAGAAATCACCTAGGCGTGCACAAGTTCTTGTAGCCACAAAGGAACACCAAAAGAAAAGAATGCGTATCGATTAATGTCAAACCATGAACCGAACCATAACCGGAAATGGATACCGATGCTTTACCGCGTATTCATGACATGATCGAGAAGGTGTCCCATTTTTGGGTGTTCATCACTCTCGATTTAGAGAGTACCTATAAGGGAATGCCGCTATAAAGGAAGCGAGAAGGAATATATCGCATCTGAAGCATGAAAGAACTTATATCAGTTGTCTTATGCCTTTTAGATAACCAACGGTGTCGCGTGCTTCCAAAGTACTATGGATGAACTAATTCGCCACGAAAAGCTCAAGGAAACATTCGTCTATGTCTGTAATATTACCGTTTGGGGCAGACACTGCAGAACATGAAAAAATCTTCAAAGCTTCTTGCGCGTCGTCGAAAAGTATGCATATTTGCGGCTAAGGAAATTCGCCTGCTTGGTTACGAAATTTCGTTGGGTACCTTGAAACCTGACCCTGTTCGTTTTAAGTCGCTAATAATGCTATTTCTGCTAATGGATCTGAAATCACAACGAAGAGCAGTTAGGATGTTTGCTTACGACTGCCAGTGGTTCTCGCACTTTTCGGACAAGATCCATTCGCTCGTTCATAATAGGATTTTCCACTGCCAACTAGTGTTTTGGACGCAGGTGAAGCATTAAAAGCAGAACTAGTCAAAGCAGCCGTGATCGCTGTTGACAGAAAAGTGCAATTAGTAATTGAGACTGTTGCGACCGATGTCGCTATTTCTGCAACACCCAATCAGAACGGTCGACCAGCCGCATTTCTCTCACGAACACTGGCCGGTGGTGAGCGAAACCACCCAGCCGTGGAGAAAGAGGCCTATGGTATCGGGGAAGCTATCAGGAACTCGAGTCATTATCTATTCAGAACCCATTTTTAACCAAGAACTGATCGGCGCTCAGTTGCTTTCATATATGATAGAGATGCAAGAGGAAAAACAGAGATGGCGTATCGAGCTCACTGAATCCGCTTACGATGTGGTATATCAGCCTAGTACCTAGAATGCCGCATATGGCATATTGTGCAACCAACCATGCACTGGATGCACTGAAGTGCATCTACAAAACACTGTGCCATCATGACGTTACTCGAGTGTTCCAGTCCGTGCGATCGAAGAAATTGCCTTAGTCCTTAGAAATGGTAACATCAATAAGCTAGCAGTGCACTATATTCCGAAGTTCTGCATATGGGTAAACAATCCGTTAATCAAAGCAACTCAGCCTTTCGAACGACTGAGCGTGGACTCCAAGGTGCCAGGACCCTCGAACTTGCGTAACCGCTACACCCTCACAGTTATCGATGAGTATTTCAAATCCCGGTTAGCATACACTAGCCATGACCTGACCGCTCCCACTATCATACACAAGATCATTGAATTGTTTTCTATCTTTCGAATGTCGTCTTATGTACATTCTGATAGGGGTTCCCCGTTCATATTAGAAGAGCTGAAAGCCGGGCAATGTGTTCGGATCTAACTGGAGAAGTAACTGAGTAACAGTTGCCGTACTTGTCTTAAGACGATCCAGCAAAAATGAACGAAGTTTCATTTGGATAAACGGATGAATACTGTTGAGCTGAGGTCCGCTTTCGCGGCATCCTCATGAAGGCAGTGTGTTTACTGGAATACAGATATGGAATGATTACCATATTCGGTGCTACTTTACAAATACGAGAACATTTTGGGGGAGCACCTGGACCGCACAGCCAATTGAAACTCGTAGTTTTGGCGATGCTCCTGTTTCTTCAAGGTACAAAGTTTCCTAAGCGTCTTGCATTCCAAGTAGTCGGCCGTCGACTGTGTACACTTGAATCAGTCCCAGAATGTGCGTCAGTTGTTCATCAGATATCTCAAATGTTTGTTGATTCAAGGAGGACCTCTTGTTGGACCTCATTTTAGAAATGGGAACAACCTGGTCAAGTAGCGACACCATTTTAGAGTAAAAGTGAGTCCAAACATAGGTAACGCTCAAAAAATGATGAATGGTCTAGTCCATGTTAGAAGCAGTCTCCTGCAGACGCTGCTGATCGGCTCGGCAGAAATCAGCTTAAACACGAATGGAAAATCGACGTGCCCATTGAAAGGAAATGGCACAGTGATCATTCTTATCAATAGTTGCATAACAGCCAATTCGGTGACATATGACAGCGTCGAGGAGAGCACTAGATCAAGTGTGTGCGGCGTGTGGCCTGAGTACAAACAAGTGGGTGAAAACACGTGCTGGAATAAGTTACAATCGAGAACAGTCTGAAGGAGAAAAGCAGCAAAGAGTCAGAAGGAAGGCCATAATAAAGCGGGTCCCACTCAATGCCAGGTACATTGAAATCTCAAACAATTAAGCCGTCCTTACCTTTGGCGCACGATTTCACTGAATCCAGAAAAACAACTTCTGAACCCAAAGGAGAGCTATAAGCAACACAGACCAGAAGAGACCTGCACCCGTCATGAATACGACTTCACAGAGCTCCAAAGCCTCCATCTATATCACAAGTAGCATCAAGTAAATGTGTCTTGAGGTCCGCTCTCTAATAGAGTATCACGCTACTACTTGACCCAGCTTCGTGGCGGGAGAAGTGATATCCAGGAATATATACCTCCCAGTCACCGATGTCGGGGACAGCCACGTCTCAGAGAAGGCCATCAAGTCAGGGTGATTATCGATGGCAAGAAGTTGAATCTCGTCCATTTTGTTCCACAAACCGCGCACATTAGCGGATAACTCACGCAAATCGTTTTTCGACCATACTGCCCAGGTAGGACAAGGACGGGTCTCCAGCGAGTTCTCAGGGTGTTCCGAATCACTCGAAAGTCCACAATGTGAAGGGCAGTTACATCATTTGCCCGGTGGGTTCGGAATTCATCTACTGCACTCTTTATTTGTATCCGATCCTCAGGGGACATATCTCACAGAAGATAAAACGATTCTCATTTGAGACTTTAGGTGCGTCGGCTAATGCGACTACATTCAGCTTCGTTTAGGCATAAGATCTTGAAAAGGCGAAATTTGTAGGGTTCTCCTGCTTTCTGCCAATATGAAAGGTATAAACAAAATTTGTCCCTGGTTTACCTTCATCAAACAGCAGTGAAACCAATCGTTTTGGAAACGCTTCATCATCTAGGATCCTCTCAGCTGGCGTAAAGTTGGAAGACCGACGTATTTACAACTATAAGGCAGAGGTCACGAGAGGGGCGATAGGAGTCCCTAGATGTGTGCTGCTTATGAGACATCGATTTGTCCTTAATCAAATTCTCCAATTGAGTGGCTCTAGCGAGAATCTGCTTAATCTTCAATGGCGAAAGGGGCTTGAATTTGATGTGGCTCGTATTAGACCGAAGGCGGCTGAAAGGTAAAGAAGATACTTCGTAGGCGACTGGAAAACCCGTTAGTAAGTGTCGGAGCTCGACGGATGGTGTGCGTGTGTTCCATCTCGTGGCTAGGTGGGCGGTAGTCATAGCGGCCGGTAGGGGACCTAGCGCGAGACGACCGGACGGATGGCGTGAAAGCGTGCAACAGTTGCTTAATACAACAACAAAAAAGACGAAATTGGAAAGCAAAGAGAAGAGGAAACGACGCTCACAATACAAATTATGCACGACGACAACTTACCTGTTGATTTGCTATAGCTATGGTCCAACGCGCTACATTTTCCTCCTCTTATGAGGAGCTATCCACAGCGTCTACGGAAGCCATGACCAGTGTCAAACGGCTGAGGCACAGACTGCTGAACGCTTAGTTTCGGATGATTCTGCGTGAGGGAATGTCAGTGATCGTTGCAGCGGCTGCAGTTCTGCTGCAGGGACTGCCGTTGTGAGCTAGTAGGGTCACCAAATAGGTTGGTCAGATCAGGTAAAACGGATGGTAGAGGCTTTCGCCTAACGAGCGTTCTGTTTATTGCGCCAGTAAGTGAAGTGGCCCCCGGCACTTCGACGTTGGATTGATTCTTCCTGCTTCTGCAAAGGAATGAAGCAAGAACAAGAGCAATCGTTGCACTTTCATGTGCCAACATCGGAATATACTACATATTCCGAAACTTTTTGGTTGGCTATTCAGTGTTGCTAAATGGCATACATTAACCCTACCATACCGTTTGTGATATTTACTTATATCACACCGTCATCTTATAACCGTACGTCGGGTTTTCCTTTGACTTTTTGTCCAAGTCATCTTTTGTAGTGCTGTGGTATAGTGCTCAATTTTCTGTACCATGGTACCTAAACGTCTCGCAGCTATGAGGCGTAACAGACAAAGAGCGAAATCGGCTACAATCCCCACGGTTAAAGACAACTCGGCTTTAGCGGACGTGGGCGGTGTCCAACCCATGGACCAAATTGACACCATCGTGGTGGCCAATAGTTCCAGCTCAGGGATCGGTAATATAGAGCTTGTAAATCATAAATCCATACCTAACGTAGTCGCTATAATTCCTTCTCAGGAATGCAAGGTCATGCTTAATGACCCTGTAGCGCCTGCCAGGTGTCAACTCGTCCTATTGCTCTATCATCGCCTAATACTAAGTACGTCCATTCGGCCGTGCATGTGCTCCCCGGTCGCCATATGGAATTCGAATGAGTTGGTGGGACAAAACTGTCCACAACCAACTGGACGAGGCAAGTTACGGACTTTGGTATCCGATGGCAACAAACGGCGTTATGCACAAGAGACACTGATAAGTGTCGCGAAATCCTATGCTATGTTGCAAGGGTAGTGTGTGACTGACGTAACACGGAAACAGCAAATTCCTCATTCTTGCTACTTGGAGATGTCTGTATTTTTGGATGCGCCCTCTTGTTACAACGCGATGGCACAGTATCACGATCCCCAAGTAGCAAGGATGAGGAATTTGCTGTTCCCGTGTTACGTCAGTCACACACTACCCTTGCAACATAGCATAGGATTTCGCGACACTTATCAGTGTCTCCTGTGCATAATGCCGTTTGTTGCCATCGGATACCAAAGTCCGTAACTTGCCTCGTCCAGTTGGTTGTGGACAGTTTTGTCACACCAACTCATTCGAATTCCATATGGCGACCGGGGAGCACATGCACGGCCGAATGGACGTACTTAGTATTAGGCGATGATAGAGCAATAGGACGAGTTGACACCTGGCCTGACCACTGAAATATGAGTAGACTCATGTTGAATGCCCTCTCAGATTATTTCTGTTGCCCAAGAGGACAACTTGGCCGGGAAATGGTATAGAAACTACGGCCATTGATGTCTGCTGTCCTAGCGAAAACCGTTTACAGGACTCTAGCACGACGCTGCAACTAATTTCACCGTCTGCGAATTTCACTGACATTTTCACTTTGTGCCTAGCCGAAGACACAACCGCCGGAGCCGCTGGTTACGTTGGTGTGGAGATTGCGTTGAGCACACGTGCTGAGGCCACGCTACTAGACTGGATCACTGTTAACAGTTGACTATGCGCGATCCGACTTGAAACTTCAGTGCGACTGTCCAGGCGCGAAGCCAGCAGACGCTGTCTATTCATTGTCGCAGCGTACGCTCTCACAGATTGCAGCCCGGAGTCAGTTAAAGATGAGTTCTACGGTTAACTGGCCGACCTTATCCGTGAAAAGCACCTTACTGACATCGTGATGCGCACCTGAGACTTGAACGCGCAGGTCAGTAGACTTGAAGTTGACGAAAGTGAACTCGGTGGTCAACACGGCAATGGCACTCGCAGAACTGACAACGGTGATCGACTACTTCAGCTTTGCGCCGATCACGGCCTTTTTCTGTTGAGCACTAGCTTTCGGGGATCCTGGCACCAACTCGCCACCTGGAGACCCCCATCATTAGACCAGCCATGGACAAAGATTGACCACATCGCCATTAGCTATCGCTGGCGGAGCAGCATACAGGATTGCAAATCAACCCGGAGTACTTATCACACTTCGGATCACGCACTGGTGTGTGCGAAGGTTGCGCTACGCTTTAACAGCTCCCAGCAGCGTCGCCAGAAAGGGCTTGACGTAGCTAAGCGTTCTGCCCCAAACGTTCTCCACGCATTTCAGGATGCCTTGGCCTCACGGCTGAAGACAGCCCCATGCACGGACATTGAAACACCCTGGACACATCCGCGGAGCCATGTACAACTCTGCAACCCTGGTCTGTGGCTTCACCAGTAGTCTTGTCAACCACTGGATCTCTGCACGATCCCTCCAACTTCTCGAAGTCCATCGAGCAATTCTTACTAGCGTTAAATACCATTCACTAAGTAAGACTACTAACGCTGAGCTCAAACAGCTTCTCCGGGAAGATCGCGAGGCCTGGTGGACGCAGCAGGTCATTGAGATGAAGCAAGTGGCCACCTCGGGAAATTCCCGTAAGCTTTTCCTTCTGATCCGATCTACTGGCGACAAAACGCCGACTGTAAGCGAAGTTTTATGCGAAACTAATGGCGAGCCAATCCACTGACAAAAACGCCGACTCAAGTCTTGGGTCGAGCACTTTGAGCAGCAATTTAATTGGCCAGCACCACCAACGGGTTCCCATTCTGGAGCCCAGACCGCTCCTTGGTGTATAAACGCTTCAGCACCATCGGAGATTGAGGTTGTCCACGAGCTTCGTCTCTTAAAGCGCTACAAAGCCCCTGGCTCAGATGAACTCACTCCGGCTCTTTTCAAAGATGGCGGCCCATCACTTGTTCAGAAGTTAACTTCTCTCCTCCGAGAGATCTGCGTCACTGAAGTTATCCCATCTGATTGGAGCCTAGCGGATATCGCGCCAACCACAGAGGGATTAGTCTCATCTGTGCTGCTTCCAAGATGCTCGCAGCTCTGCTTCCAGGGAGGCTCAGCCTGGTACGCAAACAGAGCATTCGTGAAGTGAAAGCTCAGTTCCGCTCAGGTCGGAGTTGCATCGATCACATCTTCACACTCCTCCAAATACTCGAGGGTTGTCAAACATTTGGCCAGCCAACGGTTGTTATCTTCTTAAACATATGAGCTGAGTTTGACTAAGTCGACAGAGCTGCTCTCTGGAGTTGTCCACTGAGAAGGTGTGTCCGGGAAATATGTCGCCTTACTTCAAGCCATCTACTCTCAAACGTCGGGCCTAGTGCGGGTGTACGGAGGACTTTCACCCCACTTTGGTATCACCAGTGGCGTAACACAGGGTTGCCCAGCATACCCCTTCTTGTTCAATTTCGCTATAGGCGAAATCTTGGAGTGCTCTGGAGAACTGCGAACCCAGCGGCGTCGAGCTGCTTCCGGGGGACCGACTTCGGGATTTGGAGTATGCAGACGGCCTCGCCGTAATCTGGGCTTCCTCACATGCCGCTCAAAATGTTCTTTGTAGATTGGAGATGTCTGTATCCCAGTTTAGAATGACCCTAGCATCATCGAAATGCAATGTTTTCCTGCAGGACTGGCTAGGCGCTGCTCTTTACCTTACCCTTCTAGGTCATTCATTGGAAGTGGTGGACAAGTTCGTTTACCTCGGAAGCTGTCTCAGCGCTAACGGTTTAAAGGATGAGGTCTCTGTGCGTGTCCCCAAGGCTCGGGTTGCT
>CALYDF020006986.1:0-12896 GCA_944474145.2 Dicrocoelium dendriticum | reverse complement strand
TGTGAATCGAGCACAGATGTCCACATTCCAGTGCCCCTATGCTGAGGTTCGATTTTGCATATACCCTACCCTACCCTAAAGGCCTATTGAAACTAAAGTGCGATATGTACATACCTCAGGTCTAGTACAACTGGGTCTTTGCCATGCGGCACACACACCTATATATGGTTTGCGGTATCCGGTTTCGGATTCGCCTGTCACCGCGACCAGCCGCGGGATGTTTGTATTTTCAGAGGGGGCCACGGGTGGCTTGCACTGCACCACCCGCAGCTCCAATCACACACCCCACAGCCGGCATAAACCCTAAGGCGTAAGACCGGGAGGCATGTGGATGGACGCCAGGTTTCAGCAACATAGCTGGCCTACTCTCCTTCACATGCAAACACAAGCACGATGTAGTTGGGGAATCAAGCCCATACGTGGTGGTGTCTGGACCTTGGTCCGCTCCACACTGAGTGCATGGAACCCCTCTTCGAGCCTAAGACAGTCACGAGGACGGTGCTTCCCATGCCCTCCAGCAAAGACAATATATAAGTACAAATACAGGGTAAATATTAGATGGGTGATCATTGCTTCCGGTAACAGGACAACATGTACAATGACATTGTGGAACCTGCTAGCATTAACGTCCGTGCAATTATTTCCTTTTAGGAAAAGATTTACAAGCAGGTTGCGCAAAGTGGGTTGTGCATAACTTTCTGCTATGTTTATGGGCAGGTGTGGTTTGTGGACAATGCCGAAGGCCTGTAAGTAAGAGTGACCCTTACATGTTTCATCCGTCAAACATGAGAAATGGGGAGAAGGATTTCAATGCTATTTTGGAAGCAAAAGTACGTGTTCAGGATTACTGAAGGTACTGCGGAAGCCGTTAACAAACCAGATTGGACATGGATTGGTTGCATTAAAATGACCACCCTTTGCCTAAATAGCCTGGTGGCGAAGTTTGTCCACTGGATTCATCACTTACACGCCGCAGAATGCAACCCTTGGCGCTGTAAGTGCGCTGGGAGATAGCCATGCAACCGCTGAATGGCAACGCATGGAAACCGGATATGCATACAGCTTTCCAAATATGCGCATCAAATGAGGGAATGTGTGAAGCGCTTTGAACCAACTAAGAGCGAGCACTTAGAAGGCGTGCATGTTCATGTTACCTATGCACCCACGTTAACGCAATATTTTTAGCAATGAATGATGGCTGTCGTATCGAAGCATGATGTTTGCAACGATATGCACAAGCACGTGGTGGATGTAAGGGGTATGCACGTACGTTTACAAGGAAACATATTTACAGTACAGAGAAACGTGTGCGTTGAAGTGAGTCCGGCGAAATAGTCTTATGCCTGGCAATCTCTAACGGTGGTAAACATGAACAGTGTATATATGGGAACAAAGCGACGCGACCTTTAGCAACCCGGTGTTAACCAGAAGTTACTAATCTGTAGTTTTCCAAGGTATTTTGTTGCGGTTGATCGCGCCACTTTGGTAACTGGGCATGGTGCTCCGCCACGCGTATAACGCAAGCGCCACTGCCTCATACAAACACGGTTACGGGATGCTTGATAACGGGAGAATGCCATCGTTTGTAAAAGGCAGTATGAAACGTGTATGCACTGGTCTTATATGATGTTTGAACCATTCACAAATATTCCTGACCTCACGGGTGAGTTTGTTAACTGCTCGTAACCCACGAAGCAAGAACACTGAGCAATGATTTGTGGTTTCTTCAAATAGGGGCCAGCACATTCTCCGGAACAGGTTAACAAGGTGCCTGCATTAGAAAGATGCACGATGCGTTGTTGCAACTCGATGTTGATTACTTGCGCCGGTACACACGTTACAACATCGCTGAGGGCATTGTACTTGGGGAAGACAAGAGAAATGTGGATACCAGAAATTAACATGGTTTACAACAACAGTGGGACATCACTGAATGGATCGGACACCTCGACGTCACATCATCCGAATGACGTATGTAATCCGGAGTAAGGAGGGTGCACAGCAGTGACCTATGTGAGAACGTCGATGCCCTAAGCAAATGAACGGTGACAGCGTGCTGAAAGGTTTTGGTAACCGCATGCAGTTACAAATATCGGGCCATGGAGCCAAGTGTGCGTGCATCGGGTAGTTAGCTTTTTAGCGTCTTTCCATGCCCTGCGGCATTATCTGCTAGTTTCTGCTGTGAACTGGATACCAAGCACAGTTGGAACAAGTGAGTCCGACTTTTGAAGCGGGAGAAGGGGACGCTGCTCTGGGGTCCCTGGCTAGGGATGCCCTCTGAAGTTGCCAGCAAAGGCCAATGCCTATTAGTTTGCTAGCAGGGTGGAAGGGTAGGCGGAAGGCAGTTACGTCGTCCGTTACCTCATTTCCCGCTGACAAATGGCCTGTTGTCCACCTGCGGTTTGGCGGTACCTTATACTTCATAAACAGGACAGTGGCTTACTAGATGAGGGATCAACACGCAAAATTCGTTCGTTTGGCGGGCGAAGCAAGTGGTTCCAAACTGGTCGTATAAGGTATTAGGGAGTGCATGAATGCCGAATTCGCTGATAAACGTAGTTCTTTTTCTTCGCCGCCCCAATACCACCGACACCGAATCTCAAACAACGTTGCTGAAGCGCTATGAGACGGACCGCCATGAAAAAGTAGGGTATATGCAAAATCGAACCTCAGCATAGGGGCACTGGAATGTGGACATCTGTGCTCGATTCACAATGCTACATCACTTCCTATACTTGCATTTAGGTTACCAAGCAGGAGTTGTCTATCACTCAATGGCACAGACCGTATAACAGGGGCCAATGGTGTGTAGTACTGCTCGTTCGTGTCCTTGGCGTAACTCATTGTGGGACCGTATGTGCTAATAAGTGTTGCAAACTTACCACTTCTGAGGCATATACGGAGGGACATCAACAAGTGTCCACCGCCGAACTGCAAGATAGCTCAGCGCAGCAGACTTTAGGGAGTTTGAAGTCACCCAGCATTACACAACTATTGGCGGCCTGAGTATGTTTAAATGCAATACCCTACCTGGAGGTAATTGCAGGATTTCGCTATACCACTACAACCGTAAACAAAGCGGGGGAAGTGCACAGGATAGTCCACAGGACTTCAACAGTTTGAGCAGGCTACTAAAAAACGCAGTTCTTCACCATTTCCAGTTCAAAGCTCAGATAAAGTGGGACGCCCCCTTAGCGGCCGACAGAGCGAGGGAACCTAAGCGGTGCGTAGCCAGGTAAAAGTACCTACATACATAACTACATGATTTGGCTTTGTCCCTAACCGGATTTGCCTGTTACTGCGAACTCCAAGGGGACAGTCATGGGACGCTTGTGTCTACAATGAAGACCATGGATGGTTTGAGCTGCACCACCCACAGTTCCACCCTCACGCCCCTTATCTGGTGTAAACGCGAAGGAATATGGCCCGGGGGCATGTGGATGGGAGCCACGTTTCATCAACCGAGCCGGCCCACACTCCTTCAACAAGCAGAACAGAAGCATTGCGGCTTAATTGGGAAATCATGCACACCAGACCTGCCCCAGGAGGTGACTGGACCCTGGCCCGTTCCACACAGGAAGGAAGCACTTTTTGAGCCTAGCACCGTCACGAGGACGGTGCGCTCCGTCCCCTCCAGCGAAGAGCAACTGTCTCCTGGAGCCAGTACGCAGGAGGTAGTGGGTAATAGACAGGTATGCACGTTGTCAATATTCACATCAGACACATCCACACCGGGGTGATCAACCAACATCCACTACTGAAATGCAAGATTACTCAGCGCGCAAGCAAACCTACCACATACGCCGCCTTATTTGGCCCGCAGTAGTAAATCGAATGGAAGCGTACGCATCATGCTTCCATTCCGCGTGCAATAGTAACTGCTCCTGTAACTGAGCAACCGCTCTGTTGAGCATCCTACGGAATTCACATCGATCAACTTTGCCTTGTATCCGCAGCACCTGCTATCAATCTGAGATTGTAATGTTATTTTTGGTTTAAGCGCTTGCCTTTCCATGCATTAAGTTGGCCGTACAAAAGCGGCATGAGTATCCTCGTCGAATTAATTTAGTGTACCTATTTGCATAAATTGGCGACATCCTTGCCCAACTCTCCTTGGCAGCAGCTAGTCATTGTTGGCCCCATGTAGCTTAGAAGGGGCCACTTTTTTACTCTCCTACCCTTAATTTTTTGGAGTGTTTGTCTCTCTAACCTTCGCTCGCTTGTTGATTTATTCATTATAACTGTAGGTATCCAGTAATGGTCAAACGTCTTAATGATATGGCTACACCAGCCACTGATACATCCTTTCCTAGAGCCACGAAATCTGCTTAGCCGCAGCTGGTCGCTTTAGGCTGTACCCAACTCTGCGGATAACCGAAGCTCGCTAAGGGTCCCTCCTTCCCTAGAACGTTTACTCTCTTCGTATATTTTGATCACAGCTCAGTTGGTTTGTTGACTTATCCCTTGACACGGTAGTTATATTGCTTAACCTAACAAGCACTTTTCGCCACTGAACCCCGGTCCATTAGCGTCGTCTCTCGATTGTCTTACCTTCGACAATTAGTCTTCCGTTCATCTCCATTTAATCCTAGCCTGCTTCTAGTATGTTCAGCTTCCTATTTTCATATACCCATGTACCTAATATTTATAATGTGTCTTAGATAATCCTCCTCCCGTGGAGTATATAAAAGCATGGCCACATCGTCCCTGTAACTTTTGGTTTCCGATAACAACCAATCGTGACTAAGTACCCACTTTCTGGTCTCAGGTTAAATTCTAACGCCGTTGGCTAATACCTCAAGAATTTCTTACTGGAACCCTGCTCTTCATCTTTATGTACATGAAAGTATGTTACCCATTAAGCTATGCCTTCTGCATAATTAAAAAAACATTTTCAACGTAATATTTGTTACACATTGTACACCAGTTATCTCAAGTAAATGTCTTAAAGTAGGATTCCCCCAATGCCTGGTACAACGACTGTCCTTTTTGGTCTTCTCTCCGCCCGTTCCCCTCTTTCCCTTGTCTCTGAGGTCGTGAACATCTGAGAGATCCGGAATTATACTGAGGAACTGCCTGCCTCTGGGATGGGACGAAATAATCAACAAGGACCTCTCTGAACCATAGCTTCACTTCCATGCTAACCATCTGCACCCAACAACTTAACCACCGATTTCCAGTTTGGGTACCTGGATACGAAATCTTCGCTCCCCGGCAAATATACATAATCAGAGAAGGTGAGACGCACTACTCTGGAAATTCTACTTACCTGCAAAATCACCTATTCTCCTCGACTGACCCCAACGTCAGTGTTGAAATTTCACTGTGCCAATTGTCTGGCCAATAGAGGAGTCACGCGACTGCGAATAACTGAAGGAACTAATGTTTATAACCAGCTTTGCCAGTTGCACCTGACCGATCATAGCAATCGACGACAGTGTTCCAGGACGTGGTGGGTTTTTGCCTGGCAAGCGTTCTCCCTTTAAAAAGCCACAAAAGTCCGGTTATCAACACTGCGACTTTGCGGATTTGACTCGCCAATGAATAAAGTCACTGCCCACTGTTACACGCTGGAATATCGACTAGTCAATTTTCGATATTCTACTGACACGTACAACAGAGTTATGCTTTCTTCACATACTGTCCCAATTCTAACTACTGTGCTATTTTTATTTACTCTACGCACACTTGAAACCATTTTACTGGTACTCCACTGTTGACTTTGCTCCTCATGCGCGCTTCGAATGTTTCGGCAAAATGCACAACTGTGGCCACAGCTAATTACGTGCGTTGTAATGTATCTGTTGCGCTGCATACTTGCTTGTAAATGTTGATCAAACCTGAGTTGGTATGGCCCAAGGAATACGAGAATAAAATGTCTATTTTTTATTTCTATAAGGCAGTTCCAATACAATATATGCACATGCGTTTATCCACAGTTAACTGTGAGCTGTCACAAATATGCACCGCTATACATGGTTCGCGACATGGGGTTTCGGATTTACCTGTCAGTGTGGTCAGCCGCGGGACGCCTGCGCCTACAGAGGGACCATAAGTGGCTTGCGCTGCACCACCCACAGTTTCATCCACACACCCCATATCCAGTGTAAACCCGAAGGAAGAAAACCGGGAGGCATATAGATGGAGGCCACAATTACATAGAAAGATACCATCATACATCTCGTTTGCAGCTATTGTCCGCCACAATTCAATTGTAGCTGCACATATCGCCGACGTCTCAGTCAGGTCTGACGGCAGTGCTATTCCCTTCCGTGAGAAAAAAGGTACATGAATCACGCGGACACACGCCATCCTGCACGGCGGTTCCATATTTATCTATCTTTACTTGTGCCCCTAAGTATGCGAAGCATAAGTGTTGCCAATTACTGTTCCCTATTCAGTTGCAACTGTATAACCCTTCTAAAGCAGGTGCGGGCGAGTACAGCCTTTGGAAGCTTCCGCACGCGTCAGTGTAGCTATTAATTGTATCGCTGGCTGTGCTGTCTTAGAAACGAGTGCTCAACGGTAACTGACCTTCTAAATGGAATTACATCGCTTCCACTTTCTACAATTATGGCGACAGCAGGCGTTCAACCAATTATACCGCCGTCAGACTCCATAGCGTCGTGCTAGATTCCCTGGGAATTATGCTAGGAGATGCTTATCTGATGGTCAGCTCATTATAATTAATGGACTCCGTACTGCACAACAGTTATTCCGGAAGGGGTTCTCGTGCCTGTTGTAATGCTGTGGTTCTGGGGAAATTTCCGCCAAAGCAATATACAATGGCCTGGTAGTGCATTTGATTTCCGTATATCGCAGACCTAAGGGCACCAGTTGGAATCTAGAAGGTACCTGCTGCCTGGCTGTGAGCATAATATGTGACCAGAAGGGTTATTAGACGGTAGCTGAAGATGAGCCCATGCGCTGACAACGACAGCCCCGCAGGCTGTTCCAATCAACTTGGTTTTAACGTAACTGACAGTTGCGCTACAACTATTACCATGGATTCTTGGTCGTCTCACTGTGGAATGGGAATCCAGAGTTATGGAAGTGCAGGCAGGTGTTCGCCCCGGACGTCCAAGTAAGGAGCTCATATTCTATATGCTGCGGATAGTATTGAAGCTGCAGACATACACCAGACGGTCAACATCTTTGTATCTCGAGTATAACAGAGGTCTCCCTGCCTGTTAATTGATGCAAGATATTCCAAATATTTGCAGGGAAAGCTGTTCCTACGGTATACAACGACACTTTATCTTCCCTATAGTGGAACACTTCAGGGTAACTTTTGTCAAGCTTGAGCTGTGTCCATAGTTGCAATATCCCACAGTCCCTGAGTGTGGAGGAAATATGGAAACCACTGCTGACCACTATGACGTCCAGCATTGAGGAAGCCGTCCTGATGTAAAACGGCACAGCATTCAACAAAGGAACCCCCTGCATCGAACAGGAACTGGGGTCCTCACTGAACAGAGGACAAGCTCTGGGACGTATACAAGAAAACAGAAGTAGTCTAGAATTAGCTAAGGTACAAAGAGTTACGAATTTATGCACCCTAGACAAGCGGATAAGGCGAGCTAAATACGAACAATGGTTCGCTGGTCAATCCCGAACACGCACGGATACGTTTCTCTCATACATAAGGAGGGTAGAGCAGACCGGCCGTTGGTAACCCCTTTCTATCTGCCCCTGAAGAAAACACTACAGCCTCACCAAGATGATTAAAGCAACTTAAGGCGTTGCGGTACTCAGCTGTCAACGAGGTGGAACCACGGTTGGCCAATAAATATATGCTTACGTGCACCCCAAACCTGGATCTAGTGGAACTGGAGGTAGAGATCCTCATACGACTAATCCCTGAGTAGAACCCCTACTCCGCATCAGGCCCTGCCTGACTGCTCGCAACATTCCTCCACATTTAGGCCGATTACATTGCCGACCTCATGTCCTAGATAATGCAGCTAGCACTTGCGGAAGGCGTCTTACCCAACGCTTGGAGTGTAGGAACAGTACTGCCTTATTGAAAACATGGTGACCCGCAACATCCTGAGAACGACCACCCGGTATGTTTGACGTCCGTTGTCAGCGAAAGCTTGGGGGACTAATCAGGCGTTCACTCCACGGTCATTGGGAAGGAGTATGCGCAATGCACTCATCACATGGTGAATTCCGCAGGGCACGATCCCACATCACTAATCTGCTTGCTGCCCGAGAAGCATGGGTTACAGCGACGGACGACAAGAAACTACTTGATGTCCTTTTTATTGACTTCGCATGGCATTTTACAAAATGCCTCATGAACGGCTTCTGCGCAAACCTCAGTGAGTTGGTGTACCCAGACTTCCCGGAAGCATCAACCATTCAGGCAAATGTGTACAAAACACTTATCGTCATTGTGCTTATGACGAACGCGGTTCCGCAATGCTACGAGCTTGGGCAAGAGCGCTGTACAATGAACCTAAACGACCTTCCGGCGGCACTACAAACACACTGTCAAGTATACGCTGATAACCTAAGGAGGTGGTCTACAGCCTGCACCGATGACACCGATAGACTACTAGCTTCCATTGCCCAGCTGCTAATGTGGTCCGTTTAGCCTGGAATCCCGCTAAACTGTGACAAACGTGCCCTGCTCCCGAATCGTGGCCTGAGTTCATTCATTGAGTACCATATTGGAGGTTATCTCCTACCGTCTTTCGCACATGAGAAGACCATGGGAGTCAACTTATCGCAGGATCTCAACACATCACTTGACCTGCGGAAGAAGCTACCTGCAGCCAACCGAATGCTCTGGTTTTCGCAAACATCGTCCTTTACGATTCCGGCGATCCTTAGAAGGCTGTCCCCTTCGCAAGCCCGTACGATCCTGGAATACGGTCTCCCGGCCGCTTACCCCTAAGGATGTCCGAACTTGATGTGGTACAGAAGGTGTGGGCGCGAGGTACAAAACCTAGATCGCAACTTTCGGATCTCCACCACCCTCCTACACTTGAGACTAGAACCAGTTCTCCGTGGAATATCGCCGTTATACCTGAGCTCTCCACACCAGACGAAAAATTACTTCTATTAGCCCTCGCAGCACCGATGCAACCAATGTTCGGCGTATTAGCTACCTAGCATACCAGCATGAGAATGACCCATAACCGACGCTAAGGAGGTCAGCACTACACAGAAAAACATTTATCAACAAGGAAAAACTGGAAAAATTACGTTGGAACTAATACTTACACTGCGAAATACAAAAGCACAAAATAAAACTACAAAATGTACACCTGGGTTCACAACCTTGCAACCTTTACGTATCAGGAATGGGGAATTGTACTAACAGAAACTGTCTCCGATCGTGGGCCAATTCAGACAGCGCACAAAGAAGCTGCATAGGACAGAAGTATACCAATAACGTAACTAACCAAGCTGACCAGACACAAATTCCACACGCACTAACAGGAACAAGAAAAACAGAATAATCCGGGTCACCGCCTTATCAAACACAGGTTGCATGGTACCAATGGGTACACACATCACATATAACCCAAGCGAAGGCGTCACCAGGACCTGCGAGGTCAGCCTTCCGTTTACAAATACCGCACACATCTGCCAAAACGCGTCTCTGAGTACCGCGCTTGTGTTTAACGGGGACTCGGTAATAGGAAGATGTGATAGTGTGCAATTTCCGAAATTTCGAGCCACTAAGAGCACGTCTACTTGGACTCATCTCCATCGCACGACATTGCAGCGGCAATTTCAGTTTCCTTGCCCCGGATGCGGAAGTAGGGGACGTTGCTTGCGTCGAAGTAGTGATCTAACTTACACCCAGAAGTTACTTGCAACCGCTGCGAAATATTACCTTCGGAGACAGTGGACACAGCGACGACTGCGTGATCATGCGAGAGTTCCAGCGATGCTACACCACATTATATGTTTACGGGCGCCTCAGTATCCAGCAAAAGTGGTACAGCCCACTTGGAGGTGCAACAATACAGTTGAAAACCGCCTCCTTTTGACAGTCATGAGCCCTGCATTTTACACGCGTTCAAAGCGTCCAAAAACCTTCCGATCCCTAACTGCATAGCTGTACGTCAAGGTCCGACAACACTTTCCGCGACTTGTGAAGTTTCCGGCCACAGTTTACAACAACAGCATCCCCCGTAGACTCACGAGCTCGCAAATCTAACACACAACGTTCGTTCACGTCATCCGAACTAGCTGTGGGAGGTCGCCGAAGAAAAACTCGTCGACAAGCATACAGGATGTCATCTGCGGAATGGCCGTTAAGGCGAGCAACATAACAAATATGACAACAATGTAACCGCCCATGAAGACTAACTCCGCAATCACAAGCAGTTCCCCGGGGGATGTACACACGACGCACCTTGGAACGGGGTCAGGACACTAATGAATAGGGGCCATCATACCGGCAACGGAGAACAGAGGATACGCGAAAATGGGCTAAAAGCACGTTTGCTGCAAAATCACTCGGCTGTTTGTAAAGGAACGCTGCAGCAGAGGCTTCCAATGGAATAGATACAATGCTGTTGTTACGCGTTCGCATGACCTTGTTTCTTCCCTGCATACAACTACTCACACGATCAACAATACAGGTGAAGACAGTAAGCCGTGAAGATCTCTTGGACAAACACTCCTTAAGGTGTTTACTTTCATTCTGGCTAGCCGAACAACCTCCTCGTGGTGCCAGCTGGGTGGTTCGGGTTTAACCCGTTCCAGGTAATAGCTCGACGGCAGTGTTCCAGGATGTGGTGGGTTTTCGCCTGGCGAGCGCTCTCCCTACAAAAACCACAAATGTCTGCTTAACAACACTGTGACGTGGCGGTCGTGACTCGCCACAAAACAAAGTCACTGCCCCGTGGATATCTGGATAATCCTTTCCAACCCACGAACCAATCTTCTACGCGCACATTGCTGACGATAGCAAACATTCAAGCATGGAGCAGCACAGTTACAATCGCAAACTGCACAGCTACACAAACGCACACACAAGTACATACTTACATACCTCGTGCACAAACTGGCACTGTTGTTGCAAACATATCGGATTTTTGCACATTCTTGATCATGTATTGTTTTCTTATATTGATCATGCCTGTAAAGGCGTGCCTTACCTAGTCGAGAATAAAAGCTTTATTTATTTATTTGTTTTATGGCAACCAAAGAGCACACCCTTTCTCTGCCTGTGAACGGCACAACGGTCAGCGTATTTCAACCATGTTCCGGACAAATACCGGTTGCAATCAGTATTACACAACCTGACCGCGGTTAATAACCTATCAAACTGGCACACCTCACCAGTGTAGCTTAGGTTATGCAACCAAGCATATAACTGCCTTTTCGAAGCAATGGATATCCCGCGTAACTAACCGCAATGTCGATTTATGTCACCTTTAACATGCTAACCGCAAAATACAATCCTTGCGTTCGGATACCAACAATTAAAGGCCTTCACCCGCGCTGCACACTTATCCATCCCGACAGTACGAAAATGCCTAGTGGCTGACCTCATCTGCAGCATTAAATAAATAAATAAATAGGTATATTTCTAGACTGGCTAGTTTCTGCACCATTAAGATTTCAGATCAACCTTTACATTAATCCTATGCTCTTGCATGGACTTAATCAAAATACGAGTATATGTTTTGAGTTGGCAATTACAAGTGCATTGGCACTGTTTAATGTACAGCTGAGAGGGACGCAGGCGCCCACTTTGAAATTTTTCTGGTTGCTTCGGGCGATATTGAGCACCTTGTTCTTTTGTTGTGAAAGTTGCGCAAAGCTGTAGTTGTGCCTTTTTTCTTTGGAACAGGATCCAAGGCACCACAAATTCACGTTAAATTTATTGGACCATTTTGGCCCGCTCAGTCGTTACAATTATTGATGCGTACAGGGAAGAAATGAGAGAGTGACGGAACTATAAAGGATACGCAAAGTTAAAAAATAATTACCAGTGATGCAGAGGAAAATGTAAAATATTTGTTAAGATATGTACTAAGGTGGCGCGCTTCGCTAGAAAAATACAAATTAACGAAGAATATAGCCAAACTTTTCTTGCGCTGATATTGTTTTATGGCGCAAAATTTCAACTTGAGTAAATCTCAGAAAAAGGAAAACATTTTCTAAGGCTAGAATACTGCGTAAAGTAGCACAAAAATGGGCTGCTCAGGATAAGTTCTAACCTCTGCTTACGTTGAAAGTAAAAATGCAATACGTGCAGTAGTTTGTGGGTTATTTGCAACTGACTGATGGTCTACGTATAAGACCATTATTCTTATGCGCTAAAAATGGCTTTAACCGCAAGACTACAGCTGTACGATGTTTCATCCGCTAAAAGGGCATAGAAAAACATTCTTAGATCACTCGCGTCAACAAAAATGCAATGCCACAATATGTATCCACCATAATTTAACTGGTGAGTTGCATCGTACAAAAGTACCTCACCATATCGTTTCACGATGGGACGGACCACAGAAAGAGAAAAATATGTACCGAATCTGGTTCCCCTCAGACCCCAACTGGCAAACTCCATAACGTTCTAACAGCGATGCGAAGTCTGTAACCTAACATTCTATCTTACACCGATGACGGCTCCGCAACTTGCTGAGATCCCTGCAGGTGACATGCTTGCCGTATTGGTGACATATGAACCGTCAATGAACAATGAACAATGATTTATCACGGGATAAAAGCAAGTGCTTGACACGTCCCGTAGGATGGTTGAGGTGAATATGATAAATCAAAATATGTCTGGGTCATCTATCGAACGTCTGCCGATATGAATAGTTTGATAAGCAACATCAGTGTAAAATTAAAATAAATTATCGGGCGGAAACATGCAGAAAGACACTGGGGTGCAGTGATCATTGAGGTAAAGAGTGAGAAAA
>CALYDF020006985.1:0-12901 GCA_944474145.2 Dicrocoelium dendriticum | reverse complement strand
GTGTGTCAGAACTTGTCGTGACATCAAAAAGTCTAAAAATTGCCGAAACTGCCGGTCAGCCGGCAGAGCAGAGCCTCCAATTGCTGTTGGGTTTGTCAGTGGAGACAAAAGTGGAAACAGACACATGGCTATCGGTTGCAAAGACAGGTGTATCTGCGATACAAAATGCTAAGTAGTGGTCGGAAGTTGCTTTATGGAGAGTCCTGCGAGTGTCTTTTAGAGTGTTAGTGAAATTTTTATGTAGGACGGGAAAACAAAGTGTTTGCACAAGTCGTTTTTGGTAAAGACTGTGGGAACACTACAAGAAAAAGGCATCAGCAGTACATCAATACGTCGTATCGACGCTTTGCTGCCGCGTGACCGCCAGTAGTCGCGTGTGCGTTGCGAGGATCTTCCGGTCCCGTATGCAATCTCAAACCCGCGACATCAGATTACAAGGCAGGTTTGTGCTACATTCTGCCACGGGCTGGAGTAGCGTTATGACGTGCACAAAGTGGCTACAACAGCTGGAGGACACTGCGTGTCGCTAGTCGAACTGGTTTGGATGAGCTTAGGCACAAGACTATGTGGCCTGCATTGATATGTCAATTGTGGATTTGGTGACGGGGCGGATCGAGTGCGGCCGCACAGCAACGCCAGACCTTTCTACCAAATTTCCCTACTATGACCTATTCACAAAATAGTGGTTGGTGCCTATAAGTTACTGCACCTCAAGTGTTTGGACGCAGCATGTACATGCACCCACTAGACAAGATAATGCTCTTGACTCATTTTCACAATTAACATCTCCAGCGCACTCCTAAGTGTGCTAGACAACACCCAAGGTTGGGAAGTTTCTATTTGACTTACCTAGATGGAGAGGCAGTGCACCGAGCCAAGTGTCCTCCTATCGAGTATTGCAACGTATTAACTGGGGTAGTCATTCCAAGCTGCTCAGATCCATTAATTCTGAGAGGTTCTTCCTAGGAACTGATATTGATGTACAACAGCGTTAGACACTCCTTGGACTTGCTCGCGCCGAATCACCGCTGACGTAAACCCGGTTAGTAACTAACCCCGATCAGTCTAAAATCATGTTTTGCTGAACTCAAAAAGTGCGGTCCAAATACAATAAGTGCAGAGTTTACTCTTCTTATACGCTTTGCTAACGTTGAGCTGTAATGGATAAACGCGGTCTTTGGTGAAATCGACACAGGAGTGAACAGTTCTCGCAATCGTAAATCTGTCAAACGCAGTTACTGAATTACTTGGACGTCCATTAAATGATTAGCGATACCGAGGTAAATAGTGGTTTATTATTCATTATTATTAAACACCTGACCAATATACAGTTGGCAGTACCACAACACATAGTTAACAACAACAACAACAACACCAGCAACAACAACAACAACAACAACACGGGAATACAGGTAGACAGTGGAAAGGTTTGGACGGTTTACAAGGTTAAAGGGTTGTGCGAGCAGTGCTCTTCTCGGTTGCCCAGGCCGAGGAAGAGTTTTGACTTAAGGGACCCCACCCCGAGCCATTGGTCATAAAGACCTGATCCGCAAGACAGCGGGACTATTAACGGAGATCGTTAACATTCTGGTAGCTCATTCTCCGTTTTTGTGTTCAGTAGCAGTCCACAGAGACGCCTGTGGTCAACCAGGTTTTTCATCCACCCTCCGTTAGGTACTCACTTCTGTGACCAGAAGTGAGTGGTCAGTGACCCTATAGCCGGTCACATTTGCTTTGACACAGCGCCGTACGAGCTTTTGTGGTATTTGATGGAGAACCAGGTGACCAGCCCAGAAGTCCCCAGGCTGTGAGACGCTGCCGCTGATTGTCCGCGACTGCTTATTCACCTCGCCTGCAAGACAAAGGAGACTTACTCGCAGTTACCTCCACGAAGAAGACATTCTCCGATCTGCAATCTGGGGACGCTCCCGAAAGCGTACAGCTCCGCAACTGGCCAAGAAGAACTATGCGGAATCCTTAACCAGCAATTTTGCAACACTTTCACTGATGCTCATAAAACAATCCCAGGGCATGCAACGGTACTCACGAAAGATGAGTTACTCAGCATTATCTTTGACCTGCGCGCTATGACTCGAGTTGTCCTCGTGTTCGGGCCTCGATGGTTTGTCTTCCGCCTTGTGGAGGCTAGGGAATCCTAACGTCTCACTCACTCCTGCTTGCTTGCATTAGTTCCACATGGAGGTATACAGTTGTTCTACCAAGACACAAACCTTACTGTCGCCAAAGTACTGACAACTACCGTCCAAGTAGCCACACGCCTATCGTGTCAACGATGGTGGAGCGGATGGTCAAGTTACAAATTCCTGAACTTCTGTTGCCACACAGCTTACTTAGCAAGTCGAAAAGCGGATTTTTACCGCCTAATTCCTGTCAGACGTACGAGATTTGAGTATTTAGATCGTAACTCAAGAACTCGATATAGACTATGCACCTGTTATTGTCTTGCTTGATATGAAGAAAGATTGCAACCGAGTGCCGAATGTTGGTTTATTGACTAGACATTGGTTGTGCGGTATATCGCAATGGCCGCTGTCGTGCTTCACATCATGTGTGACAGAGCGAAAACTGACGGTATGATTGGCTAGCGAGGAATCAAATCACAGGTGCGTAACTTGCAGCTTAAGTTAGCAGAGCATTCTAGGTCCATTACAGTCGCTTCAAGATGATGGTGATGTATGCAAATTTTTCGCACACGGAAGGCCGTTTCTTTTTGCAGATGTTATCCAACTGTCTTTTCTTTTGATACTAACGGCGTATGGTCCGGCCTCTCATGCTCAAAAGGATCTCAAGGTTTAAACCGTTGGTGCGACGTTTGAAAAATTGAATTTTCAGAGGCAAAATGCAGCGCCATCCCGCACTGAAAACACATGGACCACTATGTAGAAACTACGTTACTGCACTGAAGCTAGGATTACAATACTCTAGTTCATTGAACTATTATGTGGATGCATGATACAACTGAGCTAAAGCCGGATCGATACTCCGCTACAGTTGCATGTACCTAGCTTGCCGAACAACCTCCTCGTGGTGCCAGCTGGGTGATTCGGTTTTATCCCGTTCCAGTGAATGGTTCGGTGGCAGTGTTCCATGACGTGGTGGATTTTCGTCTGGCAAGCATTCGCCCTGTAAACAGTCACTTAAGCCTGTTTACTAACACCACGACGTGGCGGATGTAGCTCATCACTAAATAAAGTCACTGTCTCTTGCTTTACCTTGTAGGACCATCACACATTTTGACAAACACAAGTTACCAGTAGAATACCATCTGAGCAGCTGACATTTCCACAGCCATATGGACCAATATCCAAAACCACCACCCAAAACATCATCGGTCATAAAACTGTAAAGCTAACTAGCTGAAGAAGCTTCACCATCATCGCGCTTCTTTTCAAGTTCCTCCGTGATTATTCGTGGGAGCATTCAAAGACAACAAAGGGAATACATCCTTTTACTTCTTTATGCCATCCAAAGACGGCAGGACATTAATTCCGAATTCCCACCTATCCAGTGCTCCTACAACATCACGGAAGCACTGTGCTCCGGCTAGTATGTGCAGACATAATGGGAGGATTTGGACTCTGTTTGGTAACCGACCAAACGAAAGGTCTATGAACTGATGAATCGGTCATCGGCTCCCAGTGGGTGCGATCCCCTTAATTCACGCCGTTGCCTTTCAGGTGGGATATTTAACCAAAAGCTCGGGATGGTATCCTCTAAGAGATCCTTCTACTTCAGCTTGGGCAACCGGGTGGTAACATGCCCACTGACAAAACCATGAATCATACTTCTGCTATGCCGCGCTTAGCTACATTGGTTTTCGCCGCTCACACCATCACATGCCACCCGTGCCGATTCCAGTTTCCATGATTCTACTCCCATCGGTTGCGTTGATGTCCACGGAGTTCAATCAGTGGCCCTCCTCCGGCCTTGATCTTCTTTTCGTCTGGCATGTTTTAATGTATGTACACCCATGCAAATAAATAAATGGTTAATTCTCGATAGTGCGAAGCACGTATGAAAGGGCATGATCATCTTAAACAAAACACGTATGAGCGGTAAGTGGACAAATTAACCAGTAACATACTGGATTTATGTGTGTATGATATATGTATGTGCGTGCGCAGGTAGCCAACTTGAGTCAATTTGGTAATGTGATGTTGTAGGATGGGCACACCAAGGTTCGAATCAGTGTAAAAACCCTACAAAATGGATAACGTTTTTGAAGTGCGTAAGATCTTCCGGAAAGCAAGAAGCAGTGACTTTATTAAGTGGCGGGTCATCTACGCCACGTCACCGTGTTAGTAAACAGACTTAGATGGCGTATTCTAGGGAGAACGCTTGCCAGGCATAAACCCACTACGTCCGGGAACACTGCTGCCGAACCAGTTGCTGGAACGTGGTAAAGGTGAACCACCTAGCTGCCGACACTTGGAGGTTGTTCGACTAGGCAGATCGAGTACAAGGCTGGTCTCGCGTTCACCACGGAATCACTCACCACCTATGTTTGCTGTTTTTCCGTGACCCACTTGCAGGATCCCAGTACCATGATTGAGTTGAGGTCTCCCACTGACCAGGGGGCCATATTTCATCTACGTATAACTGGTGACCCAGAAGCAACCGCGGCAGCCTTAGCTAGCATTGGCGGAGCCCTAAGTAGGTAAGACGAGGCAGCATTGCTGGACTGGTGCTCGATTAATAGCTGATTAAGTGTACTTTGGCTTTGGGGATCATGCAGGATCAACAGGTATTGTGAGGAAAGATGCACCTAGTTTGCGGTCTCAGCTTGCGCTACAAGTGATTTCAGTTATGACTCGATCAAGGAAGATTTCTACCTCGAACTTCACCAGTTCGTGGCCAAAGCACATGCGTCCGATAGTGCTGTCCTTGGTTTGGATCTCAACGCACAGGGTGGTTGCTTGTAACCATATGAAAGTCCCCTCGATGGTCCCCATGCGCCGGAAGCGAGCCGCTCAGATAGGGGAGAAAGACTTCCCCACACTATATGAAGATAATGGTCCGTTTCTCTCGAGCACCAGCTTCAGTCATTCGAGAAGACGTTCCGTTACTTGGCACCCACCACCTGCTACTCAGTCAGGGTCTCAGACGAGCGACTTCGTAGTTAGTTACAGATGACGGGATAGTGAAAAGGATTGCAGATCTGTCTGGCCTACATATCTTGACTCATTCCGTACTCTTGTTTGTGCGAATGTCTACATGAGATTCGGAGGGTCACCGAAATAGAAACACTGCAAGTTAGATAAAAATAAGCCATCTGCTCCCTCGGTTCGGCTGAGCTATCAACTTTACTTGGCCAAAGCATAGGTGCGACCCACCTCGGGATATTGATTAACACTGGACGTTCAAGTAGAGGACCATACTCGCTTCCTGTACAATTAGTCTGTGGTTTTACACAACATCCTATGAACGCATGGATCTTCACTCGCACCCTGAAACTATTTAAATGCCACGGGAATACCCCAGCAGAGTCTAACCATAATGAAGTGCGCCGTTCTGTCAGTCTCCAGATCAAACCAAGCCTACGCAGTGGTTGCAAATCTGATGGTCGTAACATGCTTCCTTAACAGATGCCTCAAATCTGTCTGGCAATACTCGCAAGCTTTTCCAGCTCATTCGATCCAATGGGCACAGGAAGCTTCGCAAATCACATTCGACGTGATTTATATTACCCCTTCCCTGGACGCTTCACCTGGAGATATAGCAATGACACCGACAGCTCATAGCCGGAGGCAACCTGGTGCCGAAAACAAGCCGGTAAGGTATGCATAAGATGCCTCAAAACACACACCGGCAGCGACACAGGCATGTTCATCTTCCCTACCGGGCACACATAGGGCGACGCAGCTTTCACTGTCAACCCCAGCGGTGCTTTCTAAACAGCCCAGCAACAATGTTAAAGCAGACACTCGCCAGACAAAACCACGCTGCATTGATTCTAGTTTGCACCGGCAGACCCGAGTTCAAATCTGGCACAATAAAATGCAAGTTGCTAGACGGTCGCAACCAGTGGCATCGCATCGGCAATGCGATTGATATTGGGTGGAGCTCACTGTGCAGTGTGACGTAGCGCGTCCTCTGGCCCCAGTGCACACTGGTGAACCACGAATTCTTCGAGTAACACGGAACTCCGCACATGAGACAGAAGCCGTTCTGCTCTCAGCAGCATGTCTTCGCAACTCACCGAGCGGGATACGCATATTACCTGACCATCTTTGAGAAGATCGCCTAAAAGAAGCAGGTGACCAACGCGGCATTCCTAATAGCGATAGCATGAAAAACATATTTGTTCCTAATGTTCCCGACCTTCTGGATTCTCCTGATCACGAAGCGCAAACACATGACCTAGAGCAGTGATGCTTGATCCGCGAAACACTCTCTATGGACAGGTTGCGAATAAACTTTAGTTGTATATTTATTATATTGCCACATCGTTGATAAGAGTTCTGTCATCGCCCAACTAAAAAATTACTGAAGGTAATATTACACTCCGATAGAATGACTCAAATTCTATTGGACAGCTGCTCAAAGTTTCAAGTAAGGTTGCCAACGGAGGTCCAGCTAAAAGCAGCAACCGCACGGCCATGAGTGGTCAGCAATCCGGTGGAACTTACAACCGCCGTAAATTCTTTGCCTGCACAATTCTGCGAAGAGATCGACACAACAGCGCCTACGGCAGGCAACAGGACAGAACGAAGCACGGGTGAAACTTCTGATCAGGAACGCTCAATAATGCCATGCAAGTTGACTGCAATTTATAAACCAAAAACGATCAAAGGCCGGCCATTTAATGGTCGGCTTAAAAACAACCACAAAATTGACATCCATCAACGCACTGCTAATCTCCAAAACACTATCCATTTGGTACACAAATGTCCAAGGGTTTCTGAGTAAGTTGGCCAAACTTAGAGAACATGCCACACAACCGCAGGACCTCGTCATGATTACAGAGCCCTAGTTAAACAGTGAGATAACTGATTCTGAGATCAATTTACCCGGTATGTCGCTGGTTCGAAACGATAGAACTGGAAAGGTTGGCGGTGTGCTTCTTTATTATAATACAAACCTCCGATGTGAGGTTATGGATCACTCGGAAATCCACGCTCCTGATTCACTTCAATGTCGGCTATGGTTGAGGAACAAGGACACATGTCTACCAAAGATAATATACCGCCCACCAAGCTTTACATCCGAAATGGACTCCAAACTGAACAAACTTTTAAATGTTGCTTTAAACATTTCTCGCATCCACATTCTTATCACTGAAGAATTTGATGCGCACGACATGAAAACACCAGCAACCGATGGTGAGCACTTTAAAGTATGTTTGCAAGAGCCGATTTCTAGCCGCCCTCTGTACAATCACCTGACCTCCCCCACCAGATTTCAGACTGCTAACAAACCATCGGTACTCTAACTTGGGCTCACTAACGAAAACCTCATGGTCAACGCCAGAGTAATAAGCACGGCACTGGGTCGCAGTGACAATGTTACTCTACTCTTTGACTATATCTACTATGCGGAATATCCTAAAAAGGTGATGGTAATGTATATAGTGTCACGCACTACAACGTGTTACCTACGCTTGTTAAGGATACATCTTGGACTATCTTAACTGGAGGTCCCACAGATGTTTCCTGGGAAACGTTCACAAGGACGTTTTGCATACTGCGAGCGCTGGCCTCGGAAGAGAAATGCATCCAACATAACAACAAATATCACACATTTCTGAGGAGCAGAACACGTATGCGTTTGTCCCTGAGGGATTTGCCATAGCGAGCTCACAAGAACAGTCTGAATGACGAAACCTGGACTGCTTACGTGACACATCCTAAATTCTGTGTGAAATCGATGCGCTATGATAATGTTGCACATCGGCAGGAGTTAATGAAGCGCTTTTGCACGAACCGCGAAATGCTGTAAAACATATTAATGGCCTTCGTAAGGCGAAGCACGGAATTCCAGCACTGGCGTCGGCTGATGGATACATGCGGTCGGCAATGGAATCAGCCGATCTCCTAGGGCTTCATGCCTCCCCATCTTTCCAACAGGTAACCAGCCCAAATATTCTCCTCTTTTCTAATACATTACCGTCGGGTTTATGCAATACCAGCTTCACTGCGGAATCTGTGTTGAAGAAACTCAAGTTCAAGTTCAGACGCGACTGAACCGAGAGGAAATCCTATGCCTGTTCATTCTTGAGTGGATCGTTGAGCCAGGAGTTGGTGAGGTGTCTGGAGTTCGTAATGGATCTAAAACGGAACAGCCGTATCACACATTACTTATCCAATTACTGCTCATGTTTAATTCACTGATAGGCCCTACTGTGGCAGTCACGTGAAGCGAGCAAAAGATAACAAACAGAATGCACAGAATAAGGAAGTTTAGTTGAAACAAGAGGGTAATACCAATATATGAAGGAAAGTAGAGAAAAGAGTATCAATGTGTGAATGTGTAAGTTAGGTAGGAAAAGAGATATGTATCCTGTTGTCAACCAAGATCGTCAAGTTGTCGCTCAACCTCCTTAACCGTAGATTCCTTTACAGCAATTTTGGAACCACTTTCCAGCGCTCGATGACTTAGTGTGATAGCCGACTTTCTGCTCTAATCCAATCGGACCGCGGTTTGTCTAGCTTCATGGGATGATCGTGAAAAGCAGACAGTCTAGCGAGACTGAATAGCCAAGATAAATTTAGACCAAGATTCCTTGTTAAGCTATGGTAGGTTAGGATTAGGTTTCCATTATGCATTCGGTAGTATATTGTATGCATTCCCAAAGTAAGTAGACGCTCGGGGCACGTCTGTCCTTGTAACCCGTCAAGCAACCTAGTACCTACTCGTGCCACCCTCTCTAGCTTCGTTTTGCCCTGGACGGTGAAGGGCGGACAAGCCTGGGCGCAGTAATCCAGATAAGGCCGAACGAAAGCTGTGAACAGTCTCACGAATATGTAGCCTATCAAGATTCCAAAGAACGGCGTATTCAAAACAACATACGGAAACGCCTGCCTGGGCTTTCTTCCAGCTGTCACTCGAGTGTAAACTCGAAGACAGTACGATGCCTAGATCAATCTGGCTAGATAAACGGGGGAGTTCGACTCCACCGACCAAGTACTTTGAAGGAGGACAACCTCATCTAATTCGAAGAAGAAAGCATTTTGCCTGCGTTATGGACGGTAGCCATAAGGCAGATCGGTCGCAAAGCCTATCCAAGGCTTGCTGAATAGCTTCGGAACCACCAGGACTATGGGAAACATTCCACAGTTTTAGTCATCAGTAAATTTCAGCGCTGGTACTTCAAGCTCCGCGGGTAGGTCATTCATATAGATAGCGAACAGCAGTGTTCCAAAGACCGAGTGCTGTGGTACGCCACGGATGACAGATTGCCTAAACTATGGGCCGTATGCTACCCGTACACACTGTTCTCTACCATCCAAGGATCCAGTCACCCAATGAAGGTTGCAACCGGATAAACCGTAAGTACTCCGTTTTTGTGCAAGCCTAAAATGGGGTACCGTGTCAAATGTCTTCGAAAAGTAGACGAAAATCATATCCAGTTCGTGGCCGTTATCTGATGCATCCAGCACACTTGCGCGAACTACCAAGAGATTCTTCAGACAAGAAAATACCCTCCCTGAAATCCGTGTTGTGTATTACTAAGTAGATTAAATCTACTCAGATGACGCTGCAATGAAGCTCTCATCAGTTTCGCAAGGAGTTTGACTACTGCACTCGTCTGACTAACTGGCCTGTAATTTGCAGGCAAACTCCTGTCACCATTTTTAAAGATGGGACAGATGGCAGCTTCATCCCATTCGGAAGGTAATGCACAGCTGTCAAGCGATTTCTGAAACACGATAGGGTGCGGTTCACTTAGTTCCTTAGACAACTCATGTAACAGCTGCGGGTAGATTAAATCAGGCCCAGATGCTTTAGAAGGGTTTAGCCTTTGCAGCAGCTTACGGACTTCTATATCCGCCACAAAAGGTTCAGCTAGGCCCGAACCCTCTTTTATCCCGGAAACCAGAACAACGCCTGTCAACGAGGTTTCTCTTACCAACGTTGCTGCATATTGCCAACCAAGTACGCAGACCTTAGCATAGTCCGTATGAACATGAGTACCGTCATCACGCATCAACACTGAAATTGACGAGCCTCTTTTGACATCTGCGAAGAACATTTTTGGATTCTCTGAAGCTTCGTCTGCTAGACATTTCTCAAAATTGAGCCGAGCATTCCTTAGGTATTGCTTACACTTATTTCTGGCCTTATGGGACCTGTCCTAGGTACCTGTGGATGGAGCTTCCCAGGAAATCCGCCAACATTTAGACCACTTTGTGAGCAGGCGCCTGCCAGTGGAATCCATCCAGGGAGGCTGTGATCGTGCTTCCTTTCTCTTTGTGACAAAGATGAAGGGAGCATAGACTTCTGTGAGGTAGTAAATACATGTATCTCAAGCAACAGGGACAGCGTCGTCCTCCGAGATCTTACAATTGAAACCCGAAGAATTGGCTCTCACTAATTAATAGTCTGCGTGCCATATGTTCGTGCGAGACTCAACAGTAATCTAGTAGCGTCTAGACAGAGTCTAATTGAAGAGCTAACAAACATGATCACTAGCATCGGTGGAGGTCCATAAACAATGTCGCTAACAAAATCGAGGGACAGCAAACTTAAGATCTGAGATAGACAGTAGTTGGGCGTCAGTGTATCTAATGTGAAGGTCCATGAACTGATGTAACGGTACTTAAGGAGTAAGCAAAAGTGGGTCTGCGCTGAATCTACCTGACACTGAGTTGCAAGCAAGATTTGCCCAGCAAACCTCTGGGAGGCTGAAGTCGCCCAGCACCAAACACCTGTTTGCGAACTGGGAGCGAATAAAGCCAAGAACCACATTAGATACACTCCCATGGCTTCTGTACACAATTACAACTGTAATCTGAGCTGAGGAGGGGCTAATTACAACTGATATAACTTTAATCATTTTGTCTGCTGACTGAAATAACCAATTCCTCAAAAGTTCCAGTTTACGGCGCACATAAAAAGCGACATCTCCTCCCTGTCTGCCAACGGAGCGATCGTATCTAGGTGGTGCGTAGCCAGGTAGATGGACTACACCTCCTGAGGCAGTCAGGTTTAAGTAAATGCGAGTGTGTCGGGATGATACACATTTACAAGCAAACTTAACTCGTGCACCTTATTCCTTAGGCTGCACACATTACTTAGCACTATCTGAAGGTTTTCGTTGGATCCAGACCTGGGTCGTGCGCTACCAGAATGGGCAGTGGTAGGGCGGAAAAGGACGGCCGGCTGACCACCCGAAAACCTTTGTATTTTTCTAGTGAAGCAAGCCGCCTTAGTATGTCTCTTAACAAATCCTTTTTTATTAAGCTGCATTTCCCGAAATTATTTTTTAACATTCCGTTTCCCTTATAATTCCGCCACTCTCATTTCCTCCATGTGCGCACCAACAATTTTCGCGATTGAGCGGGCCAAAAAAGTCCAATGAATTTTAAGTGAACGTGTTGTGAATTGGATGCTGTTCCAAAGAAAAAAGACACAACTATTCCTCTGCGCAGCTTTCGCAATAAAAGAACAAGGAGCCCAATATCGCCCGAAGGAGCCAGAAACATTTCAATGTGGGTGCCTGCGACCCCATCAGCTTTACACCAAACAATGCCAATGCATATGTAACTATCAACAAGGAACATATACTCGTATTTTGTCTACTTCTATGCAAGAGCATCGGATAAATGTAAAGATTGATCTGAACCCTTAAGGGTGCAGCCTCTAGCCGGTCTAGAAATATAGCTATTTATTCATTTACTTATCATTTGCTAGCATCTCAGGAACACTCCTTCGGTGTACTAGTATAGGATGAGCTCAGATACACAAAACTAATAGAGGTAACGAAAACCGGTAAACAACATTTTGGCCTTCTGCACTGCCGTTTTGAACTCACAATCTTCGCACAACCACTGAAAGTGTTGGGCACATGGCTGCACATGGAATACGCCATATAAGCGCGGCAGACGTAGTAGAACCAGGATTTCGTTGCCCACAAGACACCTCCAGGAAAAGCAAGTAAGTGTCTTAGGAGCTCCTTCCATCGACAAAACCAGCTTAGATTAATGTCCCCAGGAATGTGTGGTAGTTGAGCTAGGCGTTGAGGGGAAGCATATAAGTTTGGCAGGCTCTGGAGCTTCCAAACCATATTTCCGCCCACTGCTGTGATTGAACACTACACAAAAATAAGGACACGTCCTCTAAAACGAGCATATAGTACAGCCGGCTGGAATGCCGTTAAGTTAACTCTTACGTCCGATAGCGTCAGCCGTCTAACGCTTTCTCAAATTCTATCATCACTGCCCCAACCTAACGAGATCCTAAAGAGGATATACTGAAGTATTGCGCAATTGGCATTTGCTTTCCTAACTTTTGTTAGCCATGGGGCTTTAGGACGCAAATCCCGTGTCGTTCCACTATTCCAACCAATGAATAGATGAAGTTATGCATTTATCACGTGAAATTTCCGCTATTCCACAAATGCTTTGGTGAGTCTATCAAAACCTTTTTCACTTTAAAGTGGATTTATACTTCCTTACTAGTTTTCAGACAACAAGACTTTTGCGCATTGCTATTTTACTCGGAATACACCATTGCATCACTAGCTTTCCTTATAATAGCAAACCAAACCTTCGCTTCTTCTTACAGACCTATATCTTTGGGTTCCCGTTGTTTTATAATTATCTCTCTATGTCGTTAATTTACCCGTTTAATTAGCATTTTATGCGACTTCTGATTCTGAAATTTCTCTATACCTTTTGGTCCGCCAAGCAAGACTTAAGTAAGTAACCAGTATGTGTTA
>CALYDF020006984.1:0-12894 GCA_944474145.2 Dicrocoelium dendriticum | reverse complement strand
ACTGGTGCTAGTTCTTCAACCAGCGGAGTACCGTAGTGTACAAGAAGAAACAGTTTCATGATGCTCTCAGACATCAGTGACCATGGGTGTGCTCTATACAGTAACGCAGGTTTTGATGCGTCGCATAATTCCTGATCAACAAGCAATGGAGACTAATGCTGTCAAGAGCCACGTGGGTCCTAAGGGTCAGCGAAGTTCGAGTTCCGGTGATCTGACTGTCAGTTATCCAAATGATTAATTACAACGGCTACTGGTATTCGCCGAAACCATACTTGCGATGCTGAAGTTGAAATCAAATTAGCCCTTCAGAGGAAACTAAATAACGTTCAGATGCTTTCTCTAGAATCGATGAAATTACACACATCCCTGACGCATTGAGCCTCAGATAGGCCTTAAGACAACCGCCTATGGTGGAATCATTGATTAGTTTTCACTTTTGGGAAAGAGGGATGTTAATCTCATTAGGTGTAATAGAAACGAAACCGGCTGCACCCCGTAATGAAAGTTCACCCACACTGCTCGATGACAGCATGCATGTAGTATCATCGTGTCTCATTTGGCGACTACTGAAGACATCACTTTCTGCTCCGATCGAGTACGCACTATGCTTTCGAAATGGCTCTGGTCAGTTGGTTCATGCTACCAGAGCCCTTCTACAATACTCTTTCTTTTCCTTCACATGGCGATCAAATCGTGTCTACCAACGAGGGGTCAGTAGGTGCCACTGCCGACTGCTGGCTTAGATAATGCGCGATTCACCTTCACTTGTGGTTCACATTACCACTTTGCGGATGAGAGGAGCAACTGTCTAGCGCACAGTTTCAGTAAGCGGCAGTATTGTAGACTAAACTAGACAGGTTGTGTCAAAAATGTGCACAATGGTATGGGGTTAACGGTTGCTCACCACGACTTAAAGCTTAGTAGTGTCACCTATGTGGCACCACTCGCTACCTCAAATAGAAGATCGTGGGCCAGATCGATCCCACCGAAAGGGGGAACCCACGTCGCCGATGCCCTCAAAATGGCGCAGAGGACTGTAGAAAGATTACTATAGTTTGTAGTGACTGTCTGGCCTGGGAGGGATAAGACTAATTTAAGTGCAGCTTTAGGATTAGCAAAGTGTTTGGAAGGTTATACTTCCTCGGTTCTCCCATTTTAGCTAATGAAACATGGCTCAGTTCTGATTTTAAAACGTACCTGCAATCTGATTTCTCCCAAGATGCCCACTCGATGTCCTCGAAATCTGATATTCTAGTTATTATGGACAATGAACAATGATTTATCACGGATCAAAAAGCATGTGCTTGACAAGTCCCGTAGGATGGATGGAGTAAAAATTAAAATTTGAAGGATCATCGAATAAGTAAATCGTTCTTTCAAGCGTCCACCGAGTTAAATGCACTACTGCATAACGATAGTTTGAAGAGGGAATGGGATGTGCACACGCAAAATAATATAGAGAGCTGTTAAAGTTCAGTAAGTGTGTGAGGAATAAAAAAGGAAACGACAACGGTCACTCGTTTGTTTCTTCATTTGACAGATGTGATAGGTTAATCCAGTTTAGTTACATCCAGGCTAATCACATGGACACTACTGTATGTATCCTCACAGCCATGTTGCAGAGAAGGCCGTTCAGCACATGGTTAGGTTTGAGCTATTTCGTCCTCTAAGTGGAACGGATTATATCAAGTAATGTAAGTTTGCAAGCGTTTCATCTAGACGTCTTTTGAAAAGCGTTAATGTAGGGGCAAGGATAACGTGAGTCGGAAGAGCATTCCAGGCACGGGACACACGGAGAGAGAAAAGGTTTCGTCGACAGTCAAGTCGACTGTAATGCGTAGCCAGGTTGAGCTGATGACCTCTCAGGTTGGTATTTCGGCTCAGCTGCAACAGATTGCGACATGGGTGAGTTGGGTTCGTCAATATTAAGTAAACCAGGATTAGGTCTCCTCGCTGACGTCGATATTCATCACTGTACAATCTCAGGAACTGCAGTCTGTGTTGGTAGGAGAGATGAAACAATACTCTAACGAGTTTGGTCGCTCTACGTTGCGGAGCTTCAAGTGCATCGACGTCGCGCCTGCGCCAGCGACGCCAGGCCTGGATCGCATATTCAACGTGAGCCCTCACGTAGGTATTCAGCATTTGCGGAAAGATGGATGGCTCAAAATTCCCGAAAGCCCTCCGTAAGAGTCCAAGATGTAGACTGGCTCTTTTTGATGCCTTTTCAGCCTGTCTCGAGCAACCGAGGTCGTCCTGTACGATCACCCCGAGGTCGTTTTCTTGGGAAGCACGTTGTACCTGCTGGTTCCCAAGTCGATATTCATAGATAAGTTGATGGCGTATGCTTACGACTTTGCACTTGGTCCCATTGAACTGGAGCCGGTTGTCGGATGACCACGCATAAGCCCTGTGGAGATCGCTCTGCAATGCCATGCCAAATTTTGATATCATCTGCAAATAGTAAGAAATTCGACTGTAGTACCCACTGGCAACTTGGTTAATGAATGTGAGGAATAAACGTGGCCCCAGTACTGATCCTTGAGGCACGCCACACTGGACGTCAATTGGGTCGGAAGTGGAGCTGCGTACTCTCGTATTCAGCTGACGTTGAGCGAGGAAGTTGCCGATCCAACCGAGTATAGGGTCACCGACTCCATAGCTTCAAAGCTTGTGCAGGAGAATACGGTGGTCCAAACGATCGAACGCTTTCGAGAAATCTAGGTAGACAACGTCGACTCCCACTCTGGCCTCGGCTGACTCTGTGCAGCTTGCTCGGGCTAACAGCAAGTTTGTAGTGCAGGATCGATTTCGGCGGAATCCATGTTGCTGTAACACTAGGATGTTGTTGCGCTCAAGATATGCCATGAGCGCCTCTGCAATTATACGTTTCATTACTTTGGATAAAACCGGGAGGAGAGTGATTGGACGGTATTTCGAGGGCTCCGAATGATTACCACTTTTGCAAATAGGAATGACTAGTCCATGTTTCCACATTGTCGGAACCTGCATTTCGTCGAGACAACGTTGAAAGAGCCGAGTTAATGGTTCGTCAAGGTTCATGGCCGCTGTCTTCAATGCCTTCGGTCTGATGTCGTCCACGCCAGGTGAGCTGTGCACGCGCAATGACATTAGCGTTTTCATCACATTGGCTGCCGTGAACGATACGTGGTTTAACCCTGGTGGCGATGCAAGCTGTGTCAAGTGCGGATGCAATGATGATTCACTCCGGAAAGTATGAATGAAGTGTTGGCGAAGCACGTTGGCTGCATCTTTTGCAGTTTGCGTAAGACCATCTGTTGCACGTAAAACCGGGATCCCGCGGTGCACACTGCGGAGCTTGTTGACGTGTCTATACAGTAAGGTGGGATTTGTACTGAATTTTGACGCTAAGTTCTGTTGGTGCTGGCGTGTGTCTTCGCGGATCAACTTGACGCAGTGATCTCGTTGAGTTGTGTAAGCCTCCCAAGTCAGGTTACTTGGACAGGCTTTGTAAGCGCGCGAGGCTGAATCCTTTAAGCCCACGCATTTTCTAGTACGGCTTCTCAGTAACGAATTCATTTGCTTCTGGCAAAGGACTTTGCTTTACGACGCATTTGCCACTAGCTCAGTGAATTTGGTGACGAACAACATCCAGGCGACATTGGGCGGCTTCTCGGTCAGGAAGGACCAATCGGTTTCTTGAACGAAAGTAGACAGTTTATCATAATGTGTAACGACATAGGTTTCCACGTTGTTCTCACTGCTGTACTCCGAGTAACAGATGTAACGAAAGAGCAACCTTGCGTGATCGCTACGGCCAAGTGGTGCATCTATGGTCACGGTGTTGACCATTAGTTCCTCGTTGGGGAGCACAAGGTCCACAACAGAGGGTGTCACCAGTTCGGAATCGCGTGGGAGAGGTGACATGGTTGTACAGAGGTACATCGACGATCACCTCTTGCAAATCCGCCTGAATTGTTCGCAATGCGATGCTGGAACATCGATTGCGTGCAGGTTGAAGTTCCCCATAAGAAGGACGGGACTGTATGGTCGTGCCAGGATTCGTTTCATTGCAGAAGCTAGGCATTGATCGATTTCCAAGGTGGACATTGGTGGGCGGTAAACTATTGCTAGTAAACACACATCACCACGTCTTAGGTGCATACGACACCAAAGAGCGTCGACGACTTGCGTTTCTGGGTCCTCAATGACATCAACATGCTAGGTCAATCGTTTAGTATGGAAGTCCTGCCGGTTAGTGCAATCTCAGCATCCGTGATCTCCGTGTTCAGCCATGTTTCCGTGACCATAACTAGGTCCCAAGGCGTAGAGACCTGACGCATACGAAATTCAGTTAGCTTGCTGAGAAGACCTTGTGCATTGGTATACAAGCAGGTGAGGGCATCGGTGGTCAGCAGTGTGTGTGAATGCTGGTTTCCGCTGAGGGTCTATGCCGACCATTGCGGGGTCGGCTGTCGGTCGTATTTTTTGTATGACCGATGACGCAGGCGCTAGGGCCAGTTCAGGTTGTTGTATAGAGCTCTCATCGCCAACAAGAGGGTGATCATCCTGTCCACCTTCAGCTGTCGGTGTGTTTCGGCATTGTTTCCGTTCGAGCTACACGGTGACAGAATTGTATTGGTAAGTTGCTTGCTTAGTGTTACATTGTCTATCTGTGGCCCGGTGCCTATTGCCTCTATACGTATTTCGTATGGCAGCATTTTACGGTTTTTGTGCCACATTTTGATTACATGTGCTGTCATCAGTTCGGAGTGCAATGATACTTTCATCACTCGGGGACCACACCCTTTGTAGTTAGGTGATAGCGGTAACTTTGTTGTCGAATTAGCGATAACATTTTCGACTGAGAGTACTTCACGAATAAAACGCCATTCATCCCAGTCATCCGCTTTGACCTCTAGCTCGCTTAGTGACTGGACCTCGGGGACACCGTGAACAGGGATAGATATTGCGTCTTGTTGTTTACAGAAGTCATCCGGATTTTGTTTGCGTTTCTGGCGTTCGCTCCAAGAAACATCTGGAAATATTCGAACAGTGCATGTGGTGGTACGGAGGCGAGGGGCTGACAAGAGAACTGCCTCTGCATCATTACCTGACTGAAGTGTTACCCGGAGTAACCGCGGTTCACCGTAGTGTACGGAGTTTGGGTGACGGACGAAACGTATCATACTGACTGGTTTAGCTTGAACCCCTATTAGTTGACACAGGGAGTCCCAATGCTTTTTGTCGTCTAGTATCTTATCTTTTATAGAGTTCGCTTCGGATTTAGTCACATTAGAGCACACAACAGTTAGAGAATTATGGTAGTGTTTCATGTTCTCCTCTTTGGAGGGACCAGTGGCTGCTTTTTCGGTTGGGCAAGTGATGGGGTCTTGAGTCCCGTGGTGGTATTGGCAGTGGTAACTCGTTTGGCAGAGGGCGAAGTTGTAATGGGAGGTGCCTCCGTCATACGGGTAGCAACAACGGACGCGTAGGTTGTCAGCTCTCTAACGGTGTTTAGTGTGGCGGGGGATTCTTTTGAGGGGAACACATCTTTATGAGGAGACGCTAGAGTCACAGTGGCTAACTCTGGATCGTTACTCTTACACTACTAAGTTAGTTCGGTGGCTCGAACTTCTTTTTATACTTACATACAGGTAATGGCATGTGTCAGATTGCAAATTTTCCACGATATTCCCGACAGGAATCCCATTTTACAACCCCATCTCCAGAAGGCGGTAGAAGTCGGTCAAGCCGCTGGGTTGCAGCCTACATAGAATTCACTAATTATTACTATGTGTTTTTGAAGAAGTTACCTGTCTAATCGAATTGCCAATGCAGTTTAAACTGAGATGCCGAATTTCTGGTATCATATTATTCCATCTGAAACCGAGCCAGCTAAGTGAACAGCTGAAACACAACGCACACCGATTCTCGACACGCACACGAACGGCAAAAGGTGGACACTATAGATCACGTAGATGAGTGCCTGCGATTCGGCAGTCAGTCGACTATCAGTCAGGTTAACCTCAATGATCGGGAAGTGTCAATGAGACTACCAAGGGAATCTAGCCCACGAAGCTGTTATGCTAGCGTAATCAGAGTGAACTTCTCAGTATAGAAATCTTTTCTCGAGGTAACACGATCCTGTCAACCCTTTGCTATGCCAGTCGACCAGTGTTCGGATTTACCTGGAACATTGTGCAACCTTATAACAGCGATTTATGTTAACTGACATGCAGCAAATATAAACTAACAGGTTTAAACAGAATTTTGTCAACTGCCATGGGCGTGGCCTCGTTGCCTGTGCACATGAATTTAATCCGTAGCCATGCGACGCCAGCTGTTATGTAATCATCTTTGCAATCTCACTTCGACGGAACTGCAAGCGGCGCAATTAGACCAATGGAAAAAGGATGTGTCACTGGCGAAAAGCAACTGCCTAACATATCCCGTGAGTTGGCCAGGAGGAGAACTACATAATGGCAAACTAATGCATGGTGAAAAATGTTTTGGCGGACTCTCCATAGTCAGGCATGCGTAAAAGAGTCTGCCTCGATAGTATGAGGAAATGCCGATGGGTGCACCGTTTGTCGGTTTATCATGTCTCCCAGTGTTCGCACTCCATGACTCGCAATGTAGGTGGGTAAGCGTATCGTCAGGGTAATTTTAAGCACAGACAATGTGAGGGTGGCAACGCAGTGATTAGAGAGGGCTTCTCATCATTGGCACTTACGAAGAGAGAAGTTCCGGGGACATTCTAGCTGGCCGTATTTCGTGGACCCTTTGAACGGTGAAGTATCAGGTTCATGTTATTATTAAGTCGTTTACTCACACGCTAAATAACTTTTAAACCACTATACCAGGGGTAGCACAGAAGTTGTCAGTTCTCAATTTATGTAGGACAGTTACTTGGAGCATATTTAAGCAGACAGCATTAATAGCTAGAAGGAGGATATGCCGACGTGTTACTTTTCGTGCAAACGCCACATGAAGCGTAGTTAAGTGAGTAAAACACGAACAGCTACCTCTAGACCAACCTCGGAAGGGTTCTATTTGGATTAGTCGCTTCACGGTATCAAGCACTCTAGTGCGCCATAACTAGGGAGACGTTTCTTGCGGAAGGCAAAGAAAATAGCGTTATAAAACAGTGAGCAAGCGACAGGGGTACGTTGCACAAGAGTCACAACTGTCAAAGACTGCAACGATTATTTCGGAACAAGAAGCATGTAATCAAGGGCTCATGTAACTGGATTGATGGAGTGTACATGCCGGTAAATAGATAGGCTGTGCTTTTCTTGGAACGGCCACTCCATTGTCTAGAGTTGCCACATTGGCCTGCAAACTAGGTGTATTGAAGCAGTATAATCAGGAAGGCGGTGTGAGCAAAGGTTCATTAAGGATGTACTTAGTTCCGGACTTGCTGGTATTTGTAACAATGTAAAGGAGGTAGACTTATCCAATTTGAGACTGGTGGATTTCCACTATAGACAGATCGTCGTGACTGTTGCTACTAAGTGCTTAACAGTTGGCACAGTTCCCAAACTAAATCAGTGTGTCACAATCAACGACAGTCGACCGTTGTTACAATCGTCTGTTAGTTTTTGAGGCTTTTGTTACCACACAACACTTGCTTTAAAAAATTTACTCCTAGGTTTTAAAAGCAGGTTCAATAATACTGGTTTCACCGTATACCTGACACTGTCTGTCCAACAATTGTTTAGGTAGATGTTGGTTTCCACTGGAACGTCAGAATGGAAAGCTTTAACATGTCACGCTCCTCAGAAATCGACGTCACGTGTTCTACAGTCACGGCGGACTGGAATAGAACTGGGCATCGATCAACTAAACATTCCTTTAAGTGCTTATTTTCGTTTTTACCCGGTGGTGCATCCAGTGCGATGTACAAGGTAGGTTGTCGCGAAATTTCACTTGCTTTTATTGTCTCATCCAAATCGTGCAACCTGGCGCAATAGATGTGCAGTCCAACATGACCGCTACGTGGTCCAATTACGACGAAAATACTCAAAACATTCCGCGTTCCTCTGGCGAATAGTATCCAGGTTTCCATGATAATGAGTTGCATCGTGCAGGTGAAATAAATCTCGATTCGATGACGCGAAATATTTTTGGGCTTCTGGAATTTACACGCAAATGCTCGCACCGCCAATCGATTTAACGTAGAATATTTGCACAGCTTTGGGTATTAGTTCGAAGTACATTCACCTATATCAAGCACTTGTCCACCATCAAAATGAGTACTTTCGCTGTGTTTGTCTCCAGGTGGACATAGTATGCACTGGCGCATTAGTATGACATACCAAGTCTACTCACGTCGACAAACGTACAATGCAATGATATGTATCCGATATAATTGATCTACTGGGTGGACTCTGTCAATATGACCTCTCCGTAACGCTCTATGAGCAAGACCATTCGGGATGGCACGAAAAAGATGCAATGGACTACTTGATCTTCCTTTATTACTTTGCACAGGTCATGTATGGTTGTGGCGCTATACTCGAGTAAGCGAAAGAACTAACGAACGAATAGAAGGCGGTAGACAATCAAGGCTGCAAAAAATAAGCTAAGGAAAATGTCACTGAATGGGTTCTAAGCTAGCTGCTGTGAAAAGTATGGCACGAAAACGAGGGCTATCTATGGAAGATTCGGGTGTGTTTAGTCTGCATATGGTTGTTGGAAGCCGATGCCGGTTCTTGCCGGAACGGCGCATGTGTATCTTGCTTCAAACGAACGTGAGAAGCATCCAGCAAAAGGAGCCACTTAATTTCCTAGTTAAATATAAGACTCTAGTCTTAACATATTTTAGAATATTTTACACAACACGCGGCAGACAAACAGGGGAAACCTCTAGCCCACTACACATCCCTTACTAGAAGAGTCATCCCTTCCTCCGTCTTGCATGCCTCCACATTACGATGGCACCGCAGTAAGTGATATAAATCAGCTCAGTCGAGTCAAGAAAGTGATTTATGCACCCAGGAAGGATAGATAGTCATCCGAAACCCACCCGTTTTCAGCGATGCGGCTTGATATAAATGGCATTCAAAAGTATGTAAATTAATAACTGGGAAACAATACCATTATTGCCTAATCCGGTTGGTTAGTTCTCGGACAACTTTGTTAGGATGTATCAAAAATCACTCTAGATTATGGACAACTGACGAACGATAAGCTCGTGTTGCGGCGTATATGCACTGTCTGGTTGACGAGAGCGATACACATTCCAAACATACACAATGAATGGGGTGAGCTGTATCTGTAAGTACTGTAACCGCTAGTCGCTTTCAAGAACCAACATGCGTGGACACATGTTTTAAACAAAGTCCGATTTGATAAATCGCTGTATGGCGACCAGTGTTTGAACGATCTGGAGATTAATCTAAAGTGCTTACTCAGTAGACCAGGAAAAATCTATGGAGAACAGTAAGTCCAGTGTGAAAGAACACAGGTAATGACAAAACAAAGTACCAAATCATGGGGGACAGGAAGCTCGCAGGCGTGGGGCATTGAACGATAATCTTCTGAGTTATGTGAACGTCTCGTTCATATCGTATGACCAAGATAAATCGTAGCTAAGCATAGCACCCAGGTACTTTACTAATGTGGAGGAGTGCAGTCCTTCATCATCGATGTGAATTTCCGGGAGTTGCTGGAGAAGTTGTTGATAGCGATTTCCTTTGTGCAGCGAACTGACGACATCATTGTACGTTAACATGGTAAGTAACAGCTCGCACTCTTTCGACCAAAAGCTAAGATCGTTAAGAATATCTTGGACCTTACTGAAGAGCCAGCGGTGGATTGATTGACCCACAGAACAACGTCATCTTCGTTCTAGGGCCACGATTGCTTTTGGTATTCATCCATGACCTTACACGGATAATCGCTTCAAATTTCCTAATGTTTGCTGAAGACAGCAAGATATGGCGCAGGATTCAGTCGGATTCCAATCAGAATTTACTTCAATGTGACCTAGATATGGTACATCTGTGGTCAATCCAAAATCTACTGCAGTTCAACGTGAGCACATGCAAAGTGCTCTCCAATCGACACCAGGGTACCTATTCCTACAGGTTAGGAACATGACCTTGGCTTGCTGATTCAGAATAACTTGGGTTGTTCCAAGCCATCCGTAAAAGCATCAAAAACTGGTAACCAACACAGCAGCTTGTTGCGACGGGCGTTCGGACAAATAGACATCTCTATCTTCAGACAGATGCTCAAGGCGTATGTTTGCCGCATGTGGAATCCGCAATTCGAGCTTGGCAGCCATGGCTGAAGTACGACCTCACTGCACTGGCCAAACCTCAACGGCGGGCTTCCAAATACTGCACTGAACTGTACAATCTCCCATACGAGCAGTGGCTGAAACATTTGGGAGTATTCAACGAGCGGTATCGCCCACTACGAGGCGACTTGATAATGGCATACTTGATTTTGCACAGCCCAAATCATATGTGCCGCTCTTTTCTACAACTCAGCAGTAACACTACGGGTAGAGGTCACTCCTTGAACTTAGCAGAACAGTACAACCGTCTGGTATGCCGTAGCAATTTCTTTTCCATTCTTTTGTGTCAATCATGGAACGCTCTCCCCGAATCGGTTGTTTAAGCACCTACAATGACCATATTTAAAAGTTGGTTGGATGACGCACTCCATCAGTTACATTTTATTACTTACCTTTACTCGCCATCCTATTGCCAAGAAATAACTTGGATTTATTTTTCTGCTATTGAAACTATGGAAACACTCGGAGTGCAGGGATACTACATTACATATGATAAATCCATTCTTTTGACAGTAGAACTATTAAGTGCATTTTTCTCATTAACGTTTTTCGATAACCCACCAGACCACCCAAAGTGGCTCGTAAAGCAGTACTTCTTAACCCGTATAAAATCATTGTCATTGTTAACTGTACTTCAGCAGAATCGCCAAACTACGGAGGCAGTGGCCCGTGGATACTGAAACTAACGGTGCAGTCATAACAGATGGCTGTGAACTTAAATGTAACAGGCAGTTACTACGCAGCACACTTCCTCCGGAACTGCGACTGAAGACAGCAGTTAGAGAGCCGCAGACCGTCACTGTTCTCGCGGAAACGACACCACCCGCGACGCGATATAACCACAATAGCAATTCAGCAACCTGTGCGCTAAGACTCGTAGCTATCGAGAACGCTGCCGAGGGACTACACACTACAGTTGCGAGTGAGACCAAAAGCTTATTTCATTCATATCGAGATTGGGCAATTCATCCAGCAAACAATTAGGTGTCGGCCTCTCATGAGTCGGCACATATCCACATCATACATGTGCTCCTAATCAACAGCTTTTGACATCCGACAAGCTTTCCTGTATGTACACCAACGCTCAAGGCTTATTGAGTAAGATTCCCGAATTACGGCTGCGTCAAGAATCAAAAGCCTGTGACCTTATCGCTATAACCTAGACATAGTTATGCCCTGACACAATTGACATGGAGATCGCACTGCCAGGTGCGTCCAGTGTTCGGCACGACCGACCCAGCAAAGGTGGAGGAGTGGCTCTGTACTTCCGCAAAGACTAATGTGAGCTCATAGAGGATCCAGTCAGCACGGTACAGGATGCCATTTGGTGCCGTCTACGTTTAAATGTCGACGACACCTGTTTGGTGGCGGTGTTTTATCGCCCTCCTTCCTCCACGCCCAAGATGGACTTCTATCTGGCATCCACACTAAGGAGGATGATAAACACAACCTACAGTCACATCCACATTACTGGTGCTTTCAAAATCCACGCTCTGGAATCCCAAGCACCTCCCGGAGAACAGTTTAAGGCCGATCTACAAGAGTTTGTTTCCAGTTACCCGCTGTATGGGCACATCAATACTCCCATCCGATTCCGATAAAAAGCTAAGCCGTCAATACTGGATCGGATATTCACCAACGAAGAACTAATGGTCGAGAGGGTGCTAATCGACATCTCTTGGGCCGCATCGCTCATGCATTGCTGTTCTTCGAATATATTTACTATGCGGAATATCCCGTGGAAATTGCCAACGCAAGAAATCGATTATGCTCTACTACATATTAGCTCGACTAGGTGAGAGAGCTAACTGGACATTTCTGGCAGAAGAGGCACCAGCTGGTGCATGGGAACATTTCGTCATCCAATTTAACTCTCTGATTGCCGAAGCACCAGTGACTAAGACCTTCCGCCCGAGAAAAGTGGTCTTGTTTCTGCGAAGCAGGACACGCAAGTGTGTAGCCGTTCGCAACTCAATTTGGCATCTCTACAAGTTCTCTCCGAACTCCGAGACCTGGATGGTCTATGCGACCCAACGTAACCACTGTACTCAGATTGTTCGCCATGATAGAATGGTGTACAAACTGAAGATGGCAGTGCGTATGACCTCAAATCACAAGCTTCTGTATCAACACGTCAACAGTTTACGTAAGATGAAACGGAACTTCCTCCTCGTCAAACAGCGGATGGACCCACGCGGACGCCGGAGGCGATGAATGCCCTGCGTCTATAATATGCTGCAACCTTTCATTGCGATTAGTGTCCACATAGCCCTATGACAATGGTTGTTTCATCCCCAAAACTCATATCCTTCACGGCCGAAACTGAATTAAAGATCTCCTGAGTATGTGAAAGCACAGCTCTCCTGATCGGCTGTACCCACGGACGCCGCGGATTTTTGGATCAACGTGTGCTGGATACTACTTTTGCCTCAGATTACTGTGTTAGCAGCGTTTTATCTGTGTGAATTGTGCACCATTATTCTTCTTTTGGCGTATTTTCCAAGCGGTGCAAATTTGGGAGCTATTCTTTGGCTTATTCCGGAGATCTCACTGATTTGCCATACTGCCATCTCTGTCCGCTATCTTGGATTTGCTCTAGCTTG
>CALYDF020006983.1:0-12904 GCA_944474145.2 Dicrocoelium dendriticum | reverse complement strand
GATTTTACAACCAGCAAGCCAAAGTCAAACTACGCGTGCGCACACACCACCGGCACTTTCGATCAGCATATACTCACTGACCTCGGGTCAACGAACTGAGGTCAACAATGCGTTTAGGATCCTGCTTTGCTATACCAATTCCCGGCTCCTCCGGTTTGTCAAGACCATTGCTATAAATCGGAGTAATCGAGTGCTTTGTGTGCAAAAGTCGTTATTGATCAACCACAGGCTGCCCTGGTTGTAAGTACAAGACACCCGCTTTCCTCTGGATTTTTCGTTGGTTTGTCTGCACCCAACAACTGTTTTACACAATTGCCTGTATTTTCGAGGAGTTTGGTCTGCCAAACATGCTGAAATATTTTCTGATTTGGCTATGCCCAATTAACACTTATCCACAAAGTACTGCGCTCTGTGACATGGTGTCAGTGAAGATGAAGACCAGCCCAATCGACAGCACTCGGATGCTGATTGAATCACCACCGTCTGTTCATCTGTCCGCCACAATAAATTTTAATTAACGGAAGTTGTCAATTAATTGACGTTTATGGAGGCGCAACTAGATGGATTTCAGCATATCAGCGTTTTCGGAAATGCAACGGATGGCATGTCGCTCGTTAATATTTTGACACGCAGCCGGAGATAACCAGCGCCGTGTGCTAGGAACATTGAGATACGACGAAGAAAAGGATCCAAATGATTGGGAGACAGTCATCCAAACTGTTATAGAAACTTCACGTCCTCACAAGATCGCAAGCTGAAACCATGGAAGGTGATGCGATTTGCAGTCAGACCAGTGCACATGTGTCGATCAGCTTTCCAATTCGTGAGACATTCCTTTTCAATCAGTCTTTGTACTTGCTTTCCCGTTTTACGTAAGCAAGCGCTTCTACGTGAAAGTTAACATATTTCACAACCGCGGTATAGAAAAGCAAAGATGGAGTGCGCTGTAATCCTCTTGAGCCTGTCCGGTCAAAGTGCCTACTGCGAAAGGCCAGCATATTTTGTCTTATTTCTCTCGAGTTCGGGTAGTCGTGTCTTAAATTGCGTTCGGTCCAGGAGCGCGTTCAACTTGCGCGTAGCAAACATGTTACGCCTAAGTCTTACGGATCGGACCAACTTAGAATTTCGTCCGCTACCTTGCCGTGCATGGATATAGTTCCGAGTCACTTTTGTTCGGTCGACTGGAGGCATGTTGGTAGCAGATCTTTAGATTTTTGGCGTAACCAAGAGGGAGTCATGACAAAATGGTGACGGAGGGAGTCATAACACAAACGTTTAGTGAACTTTGCGAAGACAAAACCAATGAAACTTACCAGTATTACCGTTTCTTGTCGCGAAACATACACCCAACTGAATCCGTTAGCGCCTACGTCACTAAGTTTAAGATTTCGACCTGATCCTGAAATTTGTGTAAATGCATGGGACACAGTCTCGTACGGGATAGGATAGTTCTAGGAAGCAACTGACGAAGGTACGACAAAGTGGCTTTTGGGACGACACGACTTATCGTTCCAGAAGTGCATCGACATTTTCAACAGTGAGTTCGCGACCATGTATCAATAACATAAAATGAAACTCGCAGTTGACGCAGAGTTGTGTGCTTTTTCTGGGAGTGAAAGCACAATGGCAGAAAATATGAGATACAATATCTGCAAAATTTTGCGCTATGTGACACCTGGACAGCAGCAAATATATTCCGGAGTCAGCACGGAAATATGTCAAACGTGGAAAAAGGAACCGTTTTGCTCATTGCTGCAATCTGCAAGTGTGGGTGCGCTGGTACTTTACTTACACTACTCACAAACATCCACCATGAATCACCTATAGATATAGAACATGCAATCAGCGATGTGTCTCGAAAGGGATCACACAATATGTGTTTACGCAAGTCTTCTGGTCGCAAGCAGAGAGATATGACCCCAGTTAAATGCAGGCGATACTGTCAATATTCTACTAAGGAAGCTCTGTCCATGTGTGTACATCCGATCCGAACAATAATGACGCTCTTGTGGAATAGCTCGAGGCTTCTTTCAAAGGACTCAGCTATAATAGAAGTACTTCACCCGAAGCACAGAGTCTTCTATCGACTGAAGTTTGTGGTCCTGCAGGAGGAATTCAAGCCGAACATCCGCATTAACTAGATTTAGTCCCTTGGTTTGTTATTTTAACCATGATCGTTTCGTGCATCCTATCCAGGGAGAAAACTATATTAGTGACCAGCATTGGTCTGCGTTTATCTCGGGTTTGGGAAAACGTGAAGGAACCGCACAAATATCGTTGAATCCTTTGATACAAACGACTGCGTCGCCGCCTGGGTGAGTTCCACTTGCGCTGTGTGACAGGCTCTCCGCTGAACTGGACAAACTGGTGAAGGTGGGTATGACTCCAAAAGTTAACGAGTCGACCGATTGCGTTAGTCAGTTCACAATTAGTACGAAGAAATATGGAGAACTGCGCGTGTGTACTGATACGGAACTGTTGAATGTGGTCTTGTGTAGGGACAATTAAGCGGTACCGACCCTATAAAACATTTTGTCGTGTTTCGTCAAACCTATGCATTACATGAAGGTTGTCAGGTCTTCCGCATTCGGGCAGTGATTCGAGATGAAGAATCCAGTTTTCTTATGACCTTTGCAACACGATTCGGGCATTATCGTTTGCTGTGCTTACCGTTTAGTTTAAGGGTTTCCAGCAAAGCATTACAAAAATGTCAGTTTACGAGGAATAAGAGCATGACGCTTATCTCCACCGTTTAATGAGGTACTGCGTGCAAAAGAACATCAAGCCTAGAAGTGAGAAAATTGAGATACGGGAAGATGAGGTGATTTTTCATGGGCATGTGCTAACAACCGAAAGAATCAGAGTCGATCCATGAACAATTAAATTAATAGGAAATATGTCGTCTCATAACAACGTAAAGGCAATCATCCATCGTTTAAACAATGTGATGAATCAGTTGAGTAGTTTCATACCGAGATTTGCGGATGGAACAATGGGACAATAGTTATAGGCGGGTAAAAATGCTTATGCTTAACAGGTCCCGTAGGATGGTTACGATGAACTTACAAAACATAACAAATTGTTGCAAAGTTGGCTATACACTTGTGAACTAACTGATGTATACGTATTATAAGCGGTAAATACGAGGAAGATCCATAGGAAATAGACAGCAATGGTGACGTTGGTAAAACTGGTGTTTCTTTCCGGTGTACACCTACAGGAAGAAAAAAAGGTGGAAGGAAGTCTGTGATTTGACCGCCAGTAATATCCCTTACAGACACATGTGTTTATCCAAGGGTAATGGATCATGTAAGATAGTGCAGCGAAATAAGTGCACGGTCAAATCTGGATTGGAACTCTGCCAGCTTGTGAGCATATATGATAGATTCCGTGGGGCATTGCAGGTACGGCAAACGCGTACGCAAAATATTCCGACAGTATTCCAAAGGACTATGTTGCTCTGCCGGTTTGAGATGGTGTGCGCTCAAACTGCTGTTGTTAATGAGCTAAAGCAAGTAGCGGCACGTGTAGTTAGGATTACTTTAAAACTGGTAAATCAAAAGGAGGTAGCCGCGCGATCGCCGATACTGTCTGCTGAGGATCCCGAGCATATGAAACCTTCTATCATACAGCAAATTATACAGACCCTTTGAAATTCCCGGTTTCCTGGCGTTGGGGCATCTCCAATGCGGTAAAATCTCTCTTCAGCCATGGCTGCCAGACCTGTATTGAGTATTTCACATGTGGCCATATGTATGGGCCGAGAAGTTGTGGAAAAATCGAAGGGTCTTATCGTCCGAATGCACGCTTCAGGAGGCCCACGTGTTGGATGCCGCACCTAAGCCCCGTTATAGCCTGTTCGGAACATCTAAAGTCGACCTGGACCAAAACACCCATCTTTCTCGCCAGAAGACGTTTAAAGCTCCTGCTTAGCGAGTTTGTAGAAGTGCACTAAGTTGAGCCGTAGGTGTAGCACTCTACATTTATCCACACTGATACCAAAAAGATCTCGGACTGGTCACGAGTATACCCCATGCAGATCACCTTGAAGTACTCTGATATCACCTGATGTATTGATCGCCCTCCAAACCTTGATGTCATCGACATACAGAAGACCGTTCGAGCTTATAATGTGGTTGATCTCGTAACTATACGTCAAAAATACTCGCGGACCTAGTACCTATCCTTGTAGTACTTCGCATCCAACTGGCATGGGATCTAACAGCGATTCGCGCACACCTACGTCCAGGCGCCGGTACCAAAGAGAGGTTTTGATCCATCCAAGGAAAGCATCACCGATATCAAATGTCTGGAGTTTGAAGGGCAGAATGTGAAAGTCTAAGCGGTCAGACACCTTTAAGAATTCGAGAAAAACTACATCAATTCCTGTGCCAGAGTCAACTGCTTCAGTCAAGCTGGATCGTGCTAGTGATAAAGTTGGAGTGCACGATGGATTTCGTCGGAAACCATGCTGTTCCGGTGCGTGGTAGTTAGAGTCTTCCAATTAGACCCTTAGCTCATCAGAAATAATAGCTTCCATGACATTTGAAGGAACCGGTAATAAGATTATGGGACGGTAGTTAGCTGGATTAGAACGGCTAGCTCCCTATTGAATAGGATTAATCATCCTATGTTTCCACAAGTCCAGCAAGTATATTTCTTCAAAACAGTGTTGGAGGAATCGAGCCAAAGGCTCAGCTAAATTCTCTCCTACCTCCGTTAGCGATTTGGTGTGTATATTATCAACTTCAGCAAAGCTGTGCTAGAGCATATTTAACAGCATATATTAGTACAGATTCTACTGAGAAACATTTGTGAGTGAGTTTTAGGGTTAAACAAGCGATGTCATAGGGTTAGGTGGCCAGTGATCGCACTGAAATTTTGAAGCAATTTGTAGACGTTAGGTATTCGTTGCCTCCTTTGGCATCCGTGTAGGTCCGTCCGCTGTTTAAAGAGGAGGAATTCCCCGTTTCAGTTTACGTAGGCTGTTGACGTGTTAATACCTAAGCTTGTGGTTTGCGGCCATACGCACTGACCACTTCTGCTGGTGCGCCATGCTATGATCGCGAACAAGCTGAGTACGGTGGCTATGTTGGGTCGCATCGGGCATCCAGTTCCCGGTGCTTGGGGAGAGTATATAGATATGCCAGGTTGAGTTTTGCACCAGTACACACTTGCGTGTCTTGCTTCAGAGAAAGAAGACCATGTTTCTCGGGTGGAAGATAGTTGTCGCTGACGTTTCGGCAACCAGGGAGTTAAACTAACTGACCAAATGTTCTCTTGCACTAGCTGGTGCCTCGTCTGCCAGAAATATCCAGTTGGCTGTCCACCTAGTCGAGCTGATACGTCGTAGCGTACATAACTTCTCGTTGCGTCGGCAACTTCCACGGGATATGCTGCATAGCAAATGTATTCTATCAGGAATCTAACTCACAAAGAAGTAAAGTGTAGTTGGGAAAAAAGAAGCGAAAACCGCATTTGCACCCAAGCAACCTTTTAGACACACCGCATATATACTCGGATATTGTGATCCAGTTCAGCCTCTGGAGGTACAAGGTGACCGTAGCCAGAACGAAATAGGTGCTTTTCTCGTGCACAATGGATTACCTGTGGATTTCCGCGGTCGAGAACTCACTGTGACCAAACAGCGCTATGAGCAGTTTGTAAAGGGGATGCTCGTGGTAGTCTATGCCATGGAAACTTTGGACAAGTATATTTACGGAAGAAAGAAAACTGTGAATATTGACCAAAAAGGCTTGTGTCGATGGCCAGTAAACCGCTGCACATCTTCCTTCCTCGCTTTCCGCATATCCTTATCGTCAAATGTTGGACGCGGATATTGTGTACATGCCTGTTACAAAGATTTTTATGGCGGATACACTGTCATTAGGTCATCTGCCTGTACCCGAACATACTCTGGAAGAGGTCAAAGCAATAAACCTAAGACGGCATCTGGTTTTCATGGAAGAAATAAGACGCCACGCAGAGGAAGAGGCGAGGAATTTAGCTTTGGGTGACGTTATTCTAAATGCGTGGCTGGAGAAGAATAAGCAACTGCAGAAGAAACTGACGCGACTGTACTCAAATATTGCGATCCGGTACAACTTCGGGAGTCAAAGTTTGACGGTAACCAGGACGGAACAATGGCTACAGTTACACAGAACAGAAGGACTTTGGATTTCCGCTGTCAAACACTCACAGCGATCGAGCAATGGATCAGTGGTTTGTGACGGGTACAATAGCGAAAGCTTGACATCTCCCGGAGGATGGTTAGGGTGAAACACGCAAATTAAGAAAATCGTGTCAGTAAAGAACGTGTGAGATTCATGACTCACTAAGTGGTTTGGAGTAACTCATGCGTGAGTAGGGTTATGACACCGCCCACTGTTCGTTGTGTGTTATTATCAACAGAGCAGTATTCGATCGAAGCTGAGCGAGATCAGGATCGTTGTGCTGGGCAACGGACATTTCCTCAAGGTCTATTGGAGAGAACAATGAACAATGAACAATAATTTATGTCGGGTAAAATAGCAGTTGCTTGACAAATCCCGCAGGTTGATGAGGGCAAAACTACAATTATCAAAAGTTAGGTTGGTATTCTGTTTGAGCATTTATCCAGCAACGTAGCTGCTGAATAATAGTACCCTAGATGGGATTTTAATGCGAACGATGAGGCAAAATGAGGATGGTTGTAGTTATTGTACTCTGTGAGAGTAGTAAGAAGTTCAAACAAAAATATTTACTTCTGTACCGCCAATTCAGATTTATCTAACATGTTAATCCGGATTGGAGGGATAAGTAGTAAATTGCCAAGTAGCACAGTTTTAGCAACGAAGTGTTGGGGGACAAGGACGAGATCCGGTCGTTTGATTTTGAAAATATCCAAGGTGGGGGAGGAAACGGCGAATTTTGGGAGCGAGTTCCAGGGTTGGAAAACCGAGGAGAAAAATAATTCTGCCGGCATTCCAAACGGTTATACTGTTCACTTTATTTCAGAGGGTTAGATATGAGATTGGTGCCATGGCTCGTTCAGCAACTGATGGCAAAAGTTATTAGGGTCATACAATATTTGGTAGACTAGTATGTGAACGCCGCGCACCTTTCGGTTGCGGCCACCGAAAACTCCCAGTTACTACAGCCTTAGTTGGTGGGACGGATTTCTTAGGCCATTGACGCTTTTAGTGCTCCTGTGTTGTGGTTTCTCTAGCACTTCTAAGTCGCGCTTCAACCAGGGTTGACGAACTTAGGTGGCGCACGTAAGAATTGTGCAGCATGGGGAAGATGGATGGGTCGAATCATCCGAATGTGCTCCGCAACAAGCCCATGTGCTGGTTGGCTCCCTTCGCAGTTGCCTCTGACTGCTTTGAACAGTTATGGTCACTTTGAATGAGCACACCAAGGTCGCGTTCTTGGGAAGTTGTTTGCATTACATGTGACCAAAGCCTATACACTTAGTTATGCCTATGACATAATTGAACAGCGTGGCATTTTCCACCTCGAACGGTACTGTATTCATAATTGATCAGTTTAAAATTGTGTTGAGGTCACGCTAGAGCTTTTCGTGGTCAGTGAACAATGATTTATAACGGGTAAAAAAACAGGTGCTTGACATGTACCGTAGGGGGTTTAGAGTGAAAAAAGATAGATCAATGGATAATGGAGTCGTCAGTACGGGCGATTACAGATTTAACTGCACTGTCGTATAAAGGGAGTTTGAAATGAGAATGTACGCACACAAAGCTATAAGGGGAGTGGTTATTGATCACGTTATAGGCTAGAAAAAAAAAGAAAAATATAACAAGGACAGCGCTTACTCCTGTTCAACTATGTTGGGTCGACGGGATACAGAAATCCAGTTTCTATAGTAGTAGCGTATCTCAAATTTTGTGCAAGGGGTTTGGAATGACTCATTCTCGAGATGGGTTATGGCACTATTCACTGTCTGTCGTGCATTAGTGCCAGCATCTGGTGGTCATGAGCTATATCACGTAGTGTAAATGTGACAGAGTATCCTCAAGGCGTTTTTTGAAAAGCGATAGGGTGGGTGCATTAATTACATGTTCCGGGATGGCGTTTGAAGGCTGTGACACATGAAGGGAGAAATAGTTTCGCCGACATTCCAGGCGGCTGTACTGCGTGACTAACTTAAACCGATGACCTGTTAGCGGGGTGTTTTTACTGAGTATTAGAAAGGAATGGCATGGGTAGTTGGGATTTCTCGGGATCACGTACGCCATTATGAGATCGCCACTTAGACGCCGATAACCTCCACTGTATATTTTGAGAGTCTTCAGCCTGAGTGGGTAGGGGAGGCTGGTGAAACCTCTGACGCTCTTCGTTGCCCTACGTTGTGCAGTATCGAGCGCGGTGAGATGGTGCTTGAGCCAGGGTTGCCAAGCTTGATTAGCGTACTCCGCGTGCGGCCTTACGTACGCACTAAGCCTTTTTGGAAAGACTGCAGTACCGAACTTCCCGAAAGCTCTGCGAAAAGGCCGAGGTACTGGTTTGCTTTATTAGTTGCCTTTTCAGTCTGCCTCCAACGACCGAGGTCATTTTGAACTATCACGCAGAGATCGCACTGGTGAGAAGCCCGCTGTAGAATTTGTGGTACTTGTGCATATTCTTGTGCCGCATGCTGAGAGCTTTGCACTTGGTGACTTTGAAGGGCAGCGTATTCTCGATGAACCATGTGCACGCTTTGTCCAGGTCCTCCTGTTCACTGTGTGATCCTTCACTGCAACTAATGTGCGCCATATCTTTAGGTCATCAGCAAATAGCAAACAGTTAAAAGATAACACGCTCGCGAGATCATTCATGAAGACCAGGAACAGGCGGGGTCCAAGTACCGAGCCTTGAGGTACGCCGCACTGAACTTCGATGGATTCCGACAGGTTGCTTCGAACCCTCACATTCAGGTGACGTTGCACGAGAAAGTCTTCTATCCAGCCCTGAACATGATCGCCGATTCCATATTTCTGGAGTTTGTGGAGTAGAATGCAATGGTATGGATGGTCGAATAACTTTGAGGAATCCAAGTAGGCCGCATCGACTCCTACACTGTTCATTCGGTTCTTTGATCACTCGCCAAAACTTCATATCATCCGCGAAGAATAGGAAACCGGAAGTAATTTCCCTCTCCAGATCTTTTTTTGAAGATCAAGAATATACGGGGCTCGAGCACCGAGCCTTTTGGTCCGCCGCACTCCACCTCAATTGCGTCGGATAGGGATTCTTTTACTCTCACTTCTAACCGACACTGGTGCAGGAAATCGCCTATCCAACGCAGCAGTGGGTCACCAATGTCATAGAGCTAGAGTTTATGGAGGAGAATTCCGTGGTCTAGGCGATCAAACGCTTTTAAGAATTCCAGGTAAATGACATCAACTCCTGCTCCATTATCAACTGCTTCAGTCCAGCTATTGCGTGCAATTAGTAGGTTCGTAGTACATGAGCGCTTTTGTCGGAAACCATGTTGCTCTGGTGCTATTATGTTGTGATTTTGCAAATACTGTATGAGTGTATCAGCTGTCATAGGCTCCATAACTTTGGAAAGCACAGCGAGCAGCGTTATCCGACGGTAATTGTTTGGGTCAGTGCGACTACTCCACTTATGAATATGAGTGATGAATACTGGCTTCCATATTGCTGGAATTCGGTTCTCCTCTAAAAATCGCTGACAGAATATAGCCAGCGGTTCTGTCAGATCACTGACTGCTGCTTGTAAAGACTTCCGTCGAATGTTTTTGACACCAAGAGTGATGTGGATACACAGGAACAAACGTTTATTTACCATTGTTTCTGCAGTAAAAGTGACATTGGATACAACTGATGGTGGGATAACAGAACCAGGGATAGCCGTTCGCGCCTGTTACTGGAACGTTTGTGAGTAATGGAACCTTAAGCAATCGGCTGCTTCCGTTACTGCTCGCGTGCACCAGTGCTGGAATTCCCCGTTACACCTTATGATGGCCATTAACATGCCTGTATAAAAGTTTGCATACGTGCCGAATCGTTACATTAACTCTTGCTGATGCGTCACCTTTTCTTTGCGGAGCAAGGTTACCCAAAAGTTATGCTGTGTCACGTAGGCAGTCCATGTTTCGGAATTAGGGGAGTCCTTGTGAGCTCTCCATGCTAAGTCCCTCAAGGACATGCATTTGCGTGTTCTGCTCCTCAGAAATGACTTCTTTGATGATGGAAGGATTTCTGTTCAGACGCGTGCGTTATGTGTGTGGTAAATGTTCTTGTGAAAGTGTCCCAGGCGCTTTCTGGGGGGAATTCAGTTAACAAGGTCCAAGATACCTCCAGAACCTGCGCGGATAACATGTTATAGAGATTGACCGTATACACTCTATCATCCGCTGCCTCAGAATATTCCACATAACATACATGGCTAAACAGTAGAGTCACATGTTTACTGCGAACCAGTGGTGTGCTTGTAATTATTCCGTCGACCATGAGTTCTTCGTTGGTGAGCACAAGACCAAGTATCGACGGCTTGTTAGCAATTCGAATCCTGGTGGATGAGATCACGTGGTTGTACAAAGAGTACTTGGAAATACGTCGTGTAAACATGCTTTGAATTGCATGCTATCGGACGCCGCCATTTTCAGATCGTGCACATTAAAGTCGCCTGCGATGAGAATATGACCGTATGTCTTACTCAAAGTAACCTGAAGAACATGGTTTAGTTTGGAGTTCATTCCACACGCAGAGTTTGCTGGACGGTAAATCACAGCTATTGGACATGTGTCTTTGTTCCCCAACCATAGCCGGCAGCAAAGCGAATCTGGGGCACGGATCTTTGGGTGGTCAGTAAGTTCGCATTGGAGCTTATATTTGTAGTACAGACTTACTTCACTACCACTTCCAGCTCTGTGATTCCAAAGCAGTGACATACCGGATAAATTGACTCCAGAATTTGCAATCTCACGGCTTAAACAGGTCTCCGTAATCATAGTGAGATCCCGCGATTTTGAAGCCTGACGTTCTTTAAGTTCGGCCAACTTACTAAGAAGACCTTGAGCGTTAGTATAAAAACATGAGAGTTTTTAATGCTAGAAGTGTGTGGGTGGACAAAAAATTCATGTTTACTTTTAAACTGACCATTCGTCCGTCGGCCACTATATATTCTTGAATTTCAGGCAGGCTGCATGCCGCTTGGAGCATCTCAGATCGAGATGTTCTCTCGTGTGGCTCCCTGTCCCGTCAGGTATCGCTAATGTCATATTGTCTACAACTCTGCAGGTTTATGGAGGCAAATATTTTACTGAGGTTGCATGTTCCAATAAGTGCTGACAACGAGTGGCCGTGCGCATGCTATCTTTAGCCAAATCTTGGTAGGCAACCTGGAGCGATGCTTCAAACAGCTATCCAGTAGGACTCCTGGCACTCCTTCGGAGTGCGGCACGACTTTCCATATTGTTGGATAGCAGCTCTTGTAGTTTGAAGATGAAGCAATTCTCGTTAAAGTCTTAGCGATAAGGTCGTCCAAAGAGCGTGCTTCGCAAATGTAGCCCCACTGCTCTCGGTCATGTTTTTCCACTTCGTGATCACAAGAACCCGGTAGAACAGGAACACTATGAACAAAAACGGTTTTCTTGCTTTCGTTCGTAGAGAGGTTGCCATGGTTTTCCTTCATTTTTGACGGCCCTTTTCCAAGAAATATCAGTCAGTATGCCTACCCCGCACGATGAGTTGCGAAGATGAAATGCTTATAGTAGGACTGACTCGATCTGCTCAGTTGAGTTCAACGTTACTCGAAAATATCGGGGTTCGCAGTAGTGCGTTGAATTTGGGTGACGCGCTAAGCGTCGTAGCCCAGTTGGGCGTGGCGAGAGTAACGAGCCATGAAGTACACCGCACTTAACTTCGACTGCTTCCGGCAGGATGCTGCAAACCCTCACATTCAAATGACGTTTATTAAGAAAGTCCCCTGGCCATTCCAGAACGAGATCCCCTAAACCATTATTCTGGAGTTTGTGCAGTAGAATGTGATGGTTCAGGCGGTCGAATGACGTTGAGAAGTCCAGATATGCTGCATGTACTCCAACATCGGCATCCACATTTCCATCCAGCTTGCGAGAGTTATCGACAGATTGGCGGCACAGGACCGATTTTGGCGAAGTCCGCGCTGCTCCGGAACGAGCATTTGGTTATTCTCCAAGTACTTCATGATAGCCTCACCTACAATGTACATCATAATCTAGGAGATCACCGGAAGTAGTGTACGCGGACGATGATTCGCTGGATCTGCACGGCTGCCACTTTTGCATGTTGGAGTGTTTACCCCGAGCTTTCACATCTTGGGGACGTGCATATTATTAAGGCATGGCTGAAAGTGTGTTACTAACGATTCAGCTAAGCTCTTGGCGACAACATTCAACGCCTTGGAGCGAACGCCGTCCGCCCCCGGGGAACTGTATTCGCGAAAAGACAGCAGCCGCTTCAATAGCGATGCGGTTTTGAAAGATAGGTGGTTACAGATGTTGGACCCATGAGGTGTGTACGCATGGTGTGGCATGCTTGTACAATTTGGAGGGTAGGGCCAAATCGTTGTCGAAGAACTTTGGCCGCCTCTGGTACCGTTTGTGCTGACCCGCATGCTGTGTGCAGAGATGGAAATACGCGGTTAACTTGGCACAGTTTTTTACCTGTCTGTATAGCAGCTTTGGGAGTGGAGCAAAATTTTGCCATTATTTCTAGTTGTTTGTTTACATTAATCTTCCGAACGAGTTTGACGCAGTGATTCCTTTGTGTTATGTAGACGTCCAAGGTGTCTTGGCTTGGCGAAGCTTTGTAATGAAGCCATAACAAGTCCCTCCATGTCTTGCATTTACGTGTCCCGCTCTTTAAGAAAGACTTCACCCTTTAGGTTAATGGATTTTGGTTTCCGATGTGCTTG
>CALYDF020006982.1:0-12920 GCA_944474145.2 Dicrocoelium dendriticum | reverse complement strand
TGGCCCTCGCAACCTCATCACACTGTGCAATACTTCGATGCGCATGTAAAACAAAGGGTGAAGTTTTGTACAACCCCCTTCTGATTAAGTTCTGTAAAAACCAACTGTGTATTTGCATGCAGTTTTACCTGTCTGCTCGATTCGCTATAATCTTAAATTGGGACTTATCCCTACACCATGAGTTCCAACAATGTTGTTGAACTGTATTGGTTCACACGCTGAAACACATTATATCCTAGATGCAGTGTCCAAGGCCCTGTATCTTACAGTACTGTAGTTTCTTTATGTTTGGGCTGCTTGTTGTAACTATGCTGCTGGTTAACCAGGAAGCATAGTATTTTTCCTTATCTAACTGCTTAGACACAGGGTTTTCAGAATCAAGTTTATATACGTTTAGGGACATATGGAAAATTGCTACTATGCATAAGTGTTGAGCTTAAGTGAGACCACCTTCCTTAAGACGAAATATGATGGCCTTGCTTTCACAACCAAATTTTCAGACGGAGCTAAGCAATTCGCCATTTCCAGTAGGGTATACTTCCCCTAGGATTTAGCAGAACTGACATTCAAGTAGCGTGAGTTTACCAGAAAAATACAACAACCTAACGTCTTTCTTAAAATAAATCATTCAATCAAAAACTGCCCAACATCAGCCACTTGAACTGACTTTTCTCCGCCATACACCCATGGTGACAAATGAAATAAAGAATAATACTAGGGAAAGAATGGGAGTTACTCGAAAACCTTAATGCCCTAAGCAAACATTCAGATTTAAGGCGCCTACACCTCGTGTTAACAACACACCGTCACAAACAGCTGGTTGACATGCAAAGAGAAGGCGGCATCGGCGAGACAGCTTCGTTGCTGCTTTCACATTCCACGTCATACTCAAGCATTGTCCCACAGATAACTCAGCACTAAACACAAGTTAAACAGGCAGTTCGATTAGGAGAAGACAGCAGACGGGCCACTGGTGTCGACTGCGAGCCATGTCCTGTAACATCTCGTGCCAAGCACAAGGTGAGTCACGTGGACTCCAGCCTGGAAAGGGGAAACGGAAACGAAAGCCGCTTACTTGGGTCGTCAGTGACCACATTCCATGCTGCCAAGTCAACTATTTTTTCTACCTGGGTCTTTTCGCCACTCTATATCTGGTGGAATAAACAAGGCCCTCCTAATAACAGTGAGCAGGCATTTGTACTACTCGTGCCCAAGGCAACGCAAGTTCTTCAGTACTACTTAATTTTTCTTAGGAACTAACTTGTAATCATTGCCTATTACTCGCCTATGCACATCATCGTTTCGGACACGCTGGTGTCACTGGACACCAGCAATGCTCAAGCCAGATTAACGTTGCTCGAAGTTGTCTCAGGTCTTCAGACGGAGGGAGCCAAGCCCCACTGCCATAGAGCAGAACAGTCTTTAATGTGGTTGTAAACGCTATCCTTCAGCCGGAGGGATACTACTTGCTCTCGTCAAAGGTGCCCCAAATTCAAGAGGACATTGCTGACATTTAAAAACTTGATTTGCCTTCAGTTTTATGTGCACATCGTTTCTGATACAATTGCTGATATAAGTGAATGGATCAACCACCTGGAGTTCCTCGTTATCAAGATTCAAGGGATCCTCAAATGGCTGGTGATCTTGAAACAACATTTTACACTTTGAAGGTACGAAGCGCATACCAAATAATGTGTCCACGCTAGAGAGGCCATTCAGCGTTGCTTTGGCCGCCATCAACCCCGTTAAACAACAAGATGATACCGACCGCATAATAAAGATCAACTACGCTTTCATCAGGCAGCACTTTAAAGCCGAAGTTTTAAGTTTCCGCAAGGGAACACTCCAGGATTGAGTCTAAAATGAAATCGAACAAGAATGGGAAAATTAAACAACCTGACAAACCATACTTGTTGTCGGAAAGCTATACGACAGGCCAAGTTAGACTCTGACGCGGTCTGTAGTGTTCGAGTATAGAGCACGTACGACGTTCACACGTTTTGCACGAACACCTTTCCGCACAAGTGTTTCGAACAGAAAGCTACCATCTACTGAATTGAACTCACACTTGAAATCGAGGTACATAGCTATTGTAAATCTGCGGTATGTGTTGCGTTACGCTAACACCTGCCGCAAAGTGAATACATGGTATATTCAGCCAAGTCCTGGAGGAAAACTCGCCTGCTGTTCCCTAATCCGAAATTCTCGTTCTTCAGTGAGGCGACGAAGGAGAATTAAGTCCAGTACTTTTGACACAACTAGACTTACGCTAATAACCCAGTGTTTTGTACAGTCGGTGCAACTGCGACTCCTGTATATCTTCACTACAATCAATGAATTCCAGTTAGCTCAGATACCCTCATCCCTGCAGATACGTGCGAATAGGGTGGTTAATGATTTGCAGAGGACCTCGCCACTATCCTTAAATAGTGCAGGTGAGAGGGAATCCGGCCAGTGGCACGAAGACGATTGAGGCTGTGATCGTGTTTCGGGACCTTAGACTTCGACGAAGGCCTCTAAACTACCGGCCACGGCTCGCGCTGCGTCACCTGACTAGGACGAGTCCAAAAACAAGGACTACCTGAACTGATCTAGAAAGTGTTCCGCCCAACGAGCCATCCTTCGCTCCTTATTGTGTATCGGTTAACCCGCGCTCCTCTGATTGTCTATCCGGCGCCTTGCCCTTGGAGACCGGGGGTTTGCGGATCCTGTTGGGCGAGCATTAAGTAAGTGACTACGGTTTCCCGCCTTCGCTAGTTTCGTACATGACTGGTCCAGCAGACTTTTCTTATCAGCACGCAGACTTCGGTTTAGTTAGCGTCAAATATTTCGTCTGGTAACATTGTGCTCAGAGTCAGCCGGTTTATTTTCTTCAGGATTCCAACTGGCTCACCGGCCTCTCAAGGATCCAGTGACTTGTACCGTACGATCATAGTACCACAAACAAGTGCTCCTGCGTCGTGCAAGGCAGCCGCGATCCTATTGCACTAAACCTTAGTGTCATTAGGAACAAGGTCAAGCAAAACTTCAGTACGCAGTTCCTCTTGATTGGCTTGCTTGACCGAGGGCTGAGACAATTTATCCGTTGCCAATCGGGAGAGTAGCTCTGCACGTATACCGGTAAAGTTCATGGAAAAACGACAACGTACTAAGGTATGCTCAAAATCGACGCAGGTGTTTCAGAAGAAGCGGCAATCCAGGATGGAACCACGCCAACTGTAATTTATTGCAATGTAATTTATTTGGGTCCATCGCTCACCAGCTACAATAGGACGCCAAGTGGCAATTCGGCGCTCACCGTGTCTAAAAGCGCTGCTACTAAGTGGCAACTGGTGCTCATCACACAGTCGCAACGGACGCTCGCCGTTGTCAATCCGTTCGGAGTTAGGCCCATAATTAGTCGCGTAGCTAAGCTTCAGAAGTTTTCAGATACTCTACTTGTGCACTCATATCCGCTGCAATTACTATAAGATCCAAACTGCTAGTACTGCGTATTCGCTGGTTCATTTCATGAATGTACATGTCCTGGCAGCGTCAGAACTGCAGTCGGTAGGAGCATAAACGGTAATTACAAACAAACAGCGTTTTGTACTACATCATGAACCAAACTTAGTTGATGCAAACGGGATGAAAATAAACGGCTGTTCACCGGAATCCAATCAAACAACAATGGCTCAGCCTTGAAGAAGAGAATGCTACCTACCGCAGCTTGACTCATGAGTGCTGCAGCAACGTATTGCAGTTTCGCCCGAGCTGTAACGAATTTATCCACAGGGATCAACTGCACTCACTACCTGACACGTCCAGTTTGAGGACCTGGACCCGGTCCTAATGTCATGACCAGTATACCATAAAAGAAAAGCCAACGTCTATTAATACGAAATACGTACTCGTTTCTGCACAATTCCTCTCCCGACATTTCTCGACATTCATTCCTTGATCTGTTTCAACTACTATGGATAATCAATTCGGTTACCTAACGCAGAGATTTGCAGCTCATATGACTGCGAATAGCCGAGTGTACAATCGGTCTGTAAGATACATTGCCAGTTATACATTACCTTTCAAACGGATTGAGGGCAGTGTTCCAGGACATAGTGCTTTTGCGCCTGACAAGCGTTCTCTCTATAAAAATCCACAAATGTCCGTTTATCAACACTGCGATGTGGCGGATGTAAACTCGGCCACTTTATTGAGTCACTGCCCACAAATTCAAATTGGCAAGTTAACCAAGCGACATCTCACATCATTTCAAATATATTTTGGAGATGTACACTAAAATGACACTTTCCTGTTTTTTTCGTTCCCGGCTCTCTATATAGTTACTCATTTACCACATTTTTTTTGATTCCAAAAATTTCGCCATCATTAAAGTTTCGTTTCTGACCAATGCATCCGCTATCTCGGTAACTTCTATATACTGTGCAAAGAGCGCAAATCATACAAAGCAACATGACCGTTCCGAAAAAATCGCTTGTAAAGTCTTGATCATGCCCGATTTGGTGTGCCTCCAAGTATTCGAGAATAAATGACTTATTTCTTTCTTTCTAAGTTCGCTATACTGGAAATAAATCTTATCCTTCTTTACAGCCTTAACGATTAGGCTCGATTGTTCTCATTTTCAGAAGAATAATTGCACATATAATTTCTTTTGAGCTACCCCTGTGGTACTACACCGGAACGTCCTACTGGAATTGGAGGATCAAACTGTGCTATTCACATTCCCTCGTGTTAGAACTTTGAACTAGATATGGATGGTTGACTTACCTGATAGTTCAGGAAGATCACTCCGAATGGGCTCTGTATTGAACATGATTTTGCCTTACTCTCTCACCGCCAAAAAATGAAACGAGTTACCGACTGATGTAATGGAGATTCCGCTGCATTGCATGATTCAATGTAATCTAGTCCACAATCCAGGTGACAAAATTGTTAGTAAGACGTCCAGTGGATTGCGAACGATTCAGTTACGTTTTTACAACGCATTCTTGATCATACCATCTTCTCCAATCCTACGCAACTCTTTTAACCATTTCCGACTAATTCATTTACGCCTCACAGAACCCGCCTAATATGGGCACCCACAAATTACAAACTAGCGTGTGTCTTGTATCACCAGTAGATAAACAAGCGAAATTTTATCCTTATCGAAATTCTGTAATTTTAAGTGATCTTGATAATTTAGGTATGATGTTGAGGAATCAACCATTTCTTTATTTACTCCTAGCTGATCCACACCAAGGGTTGTCAGAGCAGGGGCCGGTCTCAGCAATCGTGGAGGAAAGATTTGCACTTCGAGGGTACAAAGCAAAACCCGAAACGGCTGAAAGCCAGTGTTAATCTGTCTAGCTCTCCCAGGCACGTCTTTTAGCTGGCATAGATGCCGGTAACATTTACTTCATAATCAAAGTCCAGAAGTCGTTAATATAGCAGCAGTTCCACACCTTGTAAATCGTGTTCAATGAACGCGATTTCCATCACTTCGTGCATAGCGCAGTTGAAGGAGCAAGGTGTCATGAGGATTTAGATGAGGATAGAGAGTGCAACAGTATTTTGGCACAGTATCCGCATCATACTTATCTCGGGTTGTTGATTGAAGAAACTGGTTAACGCAGTTCAGTCTATAAATCGTCAAATACCGACGATTACTTTTCCCTCAGTAGTTTACTTGGTGCAGCTGAGATGTATACATCTGTCAGTCGACCTCCAGAGTGAGTAATTGACCCTGGTTGTTCGAAATGGTCTAAGCATGCCGCTTTGTTTAAACAGTAGCGTGACCTCAAACGCTGATGCGATTGCTTACTGGTCGGAAAATGCACCCTTACTGGGCGCATAAAAGCACATTCTTCACTTGCTACGTGCATTTATCTCCAGGAGGTTGCAAACGTGTGTGATTCGAATCCCAATTGCGTGGATAAGTTTCGTCACCGCAGCCCATACCTACGAAAGAAAAGCGAATCAGTGACTGTGCAAACGTGCAGGACGGATACAAGTGCGGAAGCGAAGAGGCCATACAATGGCTATGTGAAAGAAAGCAGCAGGTCGGAATGAACACAAAGGTTGTTTGGATAATAGCTAACGGAACGAGTCGTGTGGTGTGGTAAGTGCCAGGGAAGGATGAGACTCGTGATATGTTATAAAATTGAAGAGCGATTTTGTCTTGTTATTCCGTGTTCCCTCCAGAATAAGAGCGGGAGCACTAAAAATCTTCTCAAATTCTTACTTCTTCAGCATAAGTTCGAACAAGAAGAGTGGAAAGTAGGCAAGAAATTTCAGGTTTCATTGGAATTATGGAAAAATGCAGTGACTAAACCTCACTACTAATCACCACTTTTATTCTCTGACGTTGTGTCACCCTTAGTGTTAGAAAGAAATAACGGGATTTTGAATTGATGGAGTTTTTGATCGATTCCAGGGGTGAGGTGTCCTGCTTAATAATCATCTGGTTGCCAAGATAATGCCTATGATATTTACTGTGCAGCAAATGTACTTGCCTTATAAGGTAAAAGGGTTTCAACGTGTATTGGTCGCTGGTACGTTGCCAATTACACCATTCGTAGGAGCGGACTTAACAAGGTAAAAGCGATTTTAGTGTTTGTTCTGGATTTTCTACCAAAGCTACGAAATGGCAGTGCAATTAAATTCCCTCATCGCAAGTCTTGTTACAATGCAGATAACTTAGCAACTATCTTATGTTTGTTTTCTCAGACTGATGGATACGCAACGCTTTGTTCAAAGGATTTATTTGCCATTTCATACTGGGAGGACTGGAGTCTCGAACTCAAAATTTTCTGAATGAGCCTTCCATTCCATTCTCTGGAAGCACCTGATAAATTTACGGATTTGAACTCTGAAAGAAGGCAATAATTATGTTGAGTTAAACGAGCAAGAATTTTTTAGTTGTTAAGGTAATTTTAATGAAAAGTTTAATAGCGCAATTTTAGTTGCGGTAAGGTCACGACAGAATAAAAGATGACTAAGCAAACAGTCCTGTGTGAAGTAAGTGACGAAGATTTTCTCCTTTTCCGCCCAAAGCTGACTCATTTGAACATTATCAGATTGGGCGCACATCAGGTTAAATTGATAAGCCGTACGCTGCCGGTAAATGAGTCATTTGCTCTCAATTGAATAGTGGGATTAAAACCAGACGTGGGACATTTGAAGTCTTGTAACTGTTGTCTGCCACCTATCGCGAAATAATCAGTATCCCTGTTTGTGTTAGCGTCCTGATTGACACAAATCACCTGTAGACAGGGATCCGTCAACATGCCACTGCAATCCGCTTTTCTGCATACATAAATGATTTATTACGGTGGTCAGAAAATAGGGATTTACAAAAGTCAGTAGCCACGGCTATCAATATTAATGATTATATTTCTCGATTGTGAGCGAAGCTGTCTCTGGAATAGGAGCGGAGCATTATATTAGTAACGGCCATGCTCATGCATGAGTGAGATAGGTATTCTGGTGCGTGTGTCATCTAAGCACTCTGAAACATAATTATGTTGTTGTTGTTGTTGTTGTTGTTGTGTTTCGTGTACCATGATTTTTAATACTTATGCATTCCTTGTATGATAGAACTATGGTCATTAACGAGTTCTGATCTGGACAATTTCTAAGTAGAAGGTCGTATGTTCTGGCAATTGTACAAGACTTAACAGCGTTTATAAAGAGAAAGAAATTGGATCGAATAGCTGTTCTGATTATTAGCACAACTAGTTTACAAGTCACCTGGCGTAGTTTCCCTGTGACTTTAAGTTCCAATTTTAATCTACCTAGAATGCAATATGTCTTATGGTTTATGAGGTTGCGTATCATAATCTGGTTATGTTTCAGTCATGGAAACTAGACAGGCTGGAGCTTGCGCTGCCTGAATTGCTCATGATTGCTCAGGCTGGTGGATTAACAGAACAAGCGTCCAGTGAATGATCTTTGCAGCTTTTCCATGACTTTTCTTTATCCATACGCATGTTCCCATTAATACTGTTGCAGTGTTCAAAGACAAGAACAGCGAGCATTTTTAAAGCTCGATTTTTGTAGGTACTGTGTGGTTTGTAAGGCGCACGTTAGCCATCGATTATATGTTGAGTGAAATGTGATACGCACTAGAACTCAGTGCCGTATAAATCGATGTTATCACTACTTCTGGTAAAAAGCACGTTCACTGGTGACGCAGGGTAGCTTTGCGCACTACCTTCGGCAAGTCAGATTAATCTGACCATTACAAATATTTCGCAACGCATCACAATGTGCACTACTGCTTACAAGTGTGCCTATATTAGGATCAATTAAACCACACGAAGCTTAGTAAATAATTTCATTAATCGAACATTCCATAGTAAAATCCGTCATCAAAGTACTAAGGAAGACACATTCCTACAAGAGGAAGCAAGCGATAAGGACCTAGTATACTTAAGGTGTTTACCGTAAGTCCCACAATATTTTGTTCTTTACTTAGTCCAGGTAAACAGGGTGGCCTTATGGCAACGCAGGTGCTGATCACATATTTTTCCTCCGCAATCTTGTGGTCAGAAGCATGAGACCTATAGCTCAACGTGAGGTGCAAAGCTAGTCTCACCAGCCTTATACAGTAAGTGACCAAAATAATTAAAACAACGTACACAAGTTGTTCAGTGATCTGATCGAGTGCACTTTTCACCTATCGTCAACGATGATTCGGAAAACTTTTCGCTTTCATTCAGCAATCGGAGTAACCAGTGTTCGTTGATGGGGTGCAAAGGCCAGAACAGAGATTAGGCTAAATTCAATATTTTCTGCAGCTTATCTTAGTCCTCTTTCAATGAACAACATGCACAGTGAATAAACTTGAGACACGCTTCCAAATTTACTTTGCAGTTTTACTCATCAATCAATGGTTACCCTAGGTTTTAGCCATGCTCTTCAGCTTACAGCAATATAGATCCCACACCTGGTATTGCGAACATCGAAAATTTGTCTCAGCTGAGTTTGCCTGCGATTTGTTGGTTCTTGTGTCTCCCTTAGAGTCTGGAAACTCCTGTACCATTGGTTATACTTTGCTAGACTCACAAAACTTCTTATCCACATCCGTTCCATTTTGAAAACAGCTCGTTTCTGCTCGGAACCGGGACTGGCACCTAGAACATTTCACATGTTTGAGCTGCGTGGTCGGATTAATTAGCGCAGATGTATATGAAGGTAAAGAGCAGCCACATTGCACAGATTGTCACGCAAGGCTGTACTAGCTTTGGCGATGCAAGCAGGGAGGTAAATGCTCAGATAACGACATATCACTAGCAATTAGACATGGGTATACTCTGCTGGCGTACTCCACACCCGAGGACTATGTAGTTTACAACATCATCTAGCCCTAACACATGTTTTATTGTGAAAATCTGGTCCTTATTTTAACATAATGTCTAGGCGGCCCCACATGTCTATTAGTCGACTGCCATGCATTACATTGCCATCAAGACAGAACTCGATCTTAACGTAATGAAATCTATTTTGCAACTTCTTTACGCATACAGCTACTCAAAAAGATTTCCTAGTTTGTTTAGAACAAACGCTATCAAACAAGTTAATGTTTGGGATTCAGCCCAACCCAGGCTCGCCATCTACTTCGAATGCTGGGCAGCTCAATATCGTTCACGAACCGCATCCGCTCCCTCCGATCGTGGTATTAATTAGATGAGCCGAAACAAGAGAATAAATAACTTATAGGGTATTTTTGGCAGGAAATTTAAGGGATAGCTGATCCGGTACATTCCAGTAATTATGAAGCAGTTTGCTTCCATAGTGGGACATAAATCTTTATCGCATCTAGCCTTGAGTCTCATTTGATTGTAGTGAGTATTTTATCTGGTCCAAATTGCATCCGTCAGCAGTTAAGCGGACGAGACTTAGTTGATCCGTTCTCCTAAATGGATGTAGTCTGTCACTATTTCTACCTAAAATGATACGAAGGGAAAAATCATGTGCAGACTGTAAGCTTACAGCTCTATCGGCGTATAACTTGGGTGCCACGCAATTTCACTGAAGGTCGGGGGACATCGCCCGGTGCCCAACGGTTCGCTTCAGTCCGCCCCAAACAAGGAAGTTCCTAGTCAAATTGAAGCAAACTCTATAGCCTGTATGTGTCTGATGTGGTAGTATTTACTTAGAATACGAAGTTCACAAATGCCTAAATTGTTTTAAACCCTCAAAGACTGCAGGAAACAAGTTTAACGCTGATTCTATCAGAACTTTACAATCAGACATTCGAGGCGGACTTACTCTCCACGAAGGTGATGGTCTGCATATTAAATCAAAGGTTGTTGGTAGGGCAATTTGAGTAAACTTTCCCTTGAAAAGGACAAAAATATAGCATCGTTCGTGTTACAGATGCCGTTCGCAGGCTTGTTACTTTTTCTTCTTATTATTCAAAGCTCAAACGGTTAGGTTCGCTAGGGCATGACGTTGTATGCTGGTTTACCGCCTTGTTCGGCGTGCAATACATGATACCTCAGAACTTAGTTAGGCTAATGCCCAAGTTGGTCATATAGTGACTTAGTACAAGGGGTGAACAAACTGCCTAAGGAACTTGGTCAAGCCGCCTAGCGACGTCCAACTAGATAGAAGGTCTTGTGATGGCTTGATTCAGTGGTTGTGTACGGTTTATGGTATGCTGCTGTTACAGAGATTTTGATGATCTTGTGTTTGATTGTTTGCATTTAACTGATAACATGTCATCCGGACCAATTTTAATTACTTACTTAACTGCTTTGGCTTTGTATCCTACTTTACTCTGCCGCATTGTCCCGGCATTGCAGCCGAAGCTTTTGATGATAAAATGGTATGCATAATTCTCCGTGCTGTTGAATAGTGGTTTCAGTGAACTAAAATTACTAAAGATAATGATTGGAGGGCCATTTCGAAATACACTTTTTGTGATTAGATAGTGAAGCTCAATCTCAATGCAGACCGTTGTGCGCATCGTTGCACTTCGTAACCCGGTAACCAAAGAGGTAGAGATTTCGACTAGTATTCCAAGGATCGCGGGTTCGTCGCTTGCCTTCTGTACCTGCTGAGACCAAATCGCGTCGTGATTGCGCAGTGTTTTCAGGCGGGCAACATCCAATTTCCATGTACTGAACGTATTTGTATAAGTTAAAACACCGGCTCAATCGGTAAAGCGATTTAGTAAACGACATCAGTGCAAAACGGCGATCAACTCACTGTACACAAGCAGCTTCATTTATTTCTGACCTTTCAGACCAGAATGTACAGAGAAATTCCTGCATATGCCAGTGGTAATCTGATACATGTATGCGGGAACATATGCGGCGGCTTTTGCTGTTGCTTACGCCGTCATCGAATACCGAGAATTATGGAAATATATTTACCTCCACACACAACCATCAAAGAAACATGGAGGTTTCAGTCTGCGTCATATTTGTCATTGCAATTCTAATTCCTAGACAATTAAGCTAAAATTGGTCAGTTTACGTTTATGCTTATATTTAAAGCCCGAAGCACTGAGAAAACAGCATAACGGCAGCACGGATTATTTGCATGAATTGGGTGTGCACCACGAACGTGTAACCGGTTCTTTTAAGCTTTGTATGAGATAGCGTAGGTACTTTCTTTGAAAGGGTTTTTCTCTTGCTCTACTCAGTGTAAAAAGAATTTTACTTTCTTCGTAACCTTGATGGGTATCTGTTTCAAGAATAGTTAGCTAGTAGGATTGAGTCCAATAGCACAGCTCACGACGGCTGTTCCCCCAAAAGTCCCGCTTATTACTTAAACGATTCAACATTCTTCACCCAATACTTCGGTCGCACGTCCCTAGTAATTTCAGCGCTTAGTTTAGACTTAACTGAATGAAATGCACGCAATGTCGAAAAGTCCGCCCAGTAACCGACGCTAATTTTATTATATGTCGCTTCTACCTAAAAGGGTCATGTCGCGGAGTACTCACCTGGGCCTACGTAGTAGGTGTGGATTACTGAAAATGGCGCGGAGGACTTGGCCAGTGCTACAATAATTTCACATATACTTTCAATAATCAACTACCGTATGGAAGACAGTATTTGTTAAGGCGTAGGCTATATCAGCTTCTGTTCCAAAGCGAGCATTTATTTGCGACGAAGCACCGGCCTTTTATGGTGTACTTAGCGGGACCGGCTTGTAACGAAGCGAGAGCATACAAGCTTTTATTGATACGGTGTTGCGTGACTAATACCGAAATTCTTATCATCAGATGGCCGCCTGGTGAGCTTGTTACGGCAACTTGTGCTTCCTTGCACTGACACCGATTTCACGGATACAGTCGTATTGTCGGTAGTTTCGTTAAGTTAGCAAAAGATCTCTATTTTCAGTTTCATTTATAACCTCCGCTTATTACCGAAATGCATTGTAACGCTAGGCAGCAACAACCATGCAAAACGTTGCAACAATTATCCTTCGAGTTTTGGAGAATAGTTAATAACTAATAAATGTAGTGACCAACTATTTTGCGTGTAATTTTTCATTATAGGCCGACTGCTTGGTATATTTTTTGTTAGCAAATGAAAGTTAAGAATCACGTCGTACGCAAACAACATAACTAGGAAGTTGCCGATTTCAGTGAAAATAAGCTGAGTTTAATAATGCTGCTACCATGTACTTGTCCCTGTCACAAACGGTAGTACGCAGTCTTCGATTGCACCCATAAATCAAAAATAGCTTCCCTGGTGCTGGGAGATCAAGAGACCTTGTTGCATCTCTTGGTAATTAATAAAGCTTTATGACTCCACACTACAAAAGTACTTAGGTCTGTATGTAGTATAATAACTTAAACCATCGAAAGTGTCTATTATTGAATGCGGGTCTGTTTGTTCTTATGTCTCGAGGCTAATGCTCAATCGCACACCGTTCAACAAGCAAATGTCGAAAGTGGCCAGCAAATGTATGCTGACGTT
>CALYDF020006981.1:0-12891 GCA_944474145.2 Dicrocoelium dendriticum | reverse complement strand
AGTCAATGAAGCCGACCAATGCAATGTCATCTACCAGCTAAAATGCAGTGACTGCGATGAAATCTACGTCGGACAAACTGGAAGAAAACTTTGTACACGAATCACCGAACACAAGGCGGCCGTCAGAAGACACGATCCACACTCATTGGTTTCTGCTCATGAAGATCAAGAAGGTCACCATTTCGATCTGGAGAGTGTAAAGATCCTAGCACATGGAAGTACGAAACACGAGAGGGAATTTTTGGAAGCCTGGTACTCTACAACGCATGCAATCAATCGACACATCGAACTTGACGCAGTATACGCCACGCTACTGACGAAGGACCGACAACTCGATCGATTGAATCCGGTGGAACGTGTGACTAGACAACCCGAACTGGCGGCAGACTCGCTCGCATGAGCAAGTGGACAAAGGAGGTGAGGTCAAGGTCATCTGCCCATTAAGCAAACTGAACACGGATCGAAGCCCCAACCAATAGGATTGCTCGGATCCGCGGCCAACCACGACGGTATAAAAACGCACGCACGCCACGCTCAGCGCACTCTCACCGAGGCTCCTCTACGCTACTCTACGCTATTGCACGCCACTCCACTACGCACTGATGATGTCACCTCGATTGGTGACGAAACGTTTGCAACAAAATTGCCAAGCTCAGCGAACAATTCAACAGCCATCTGGACAACCTGAGCTACCAGCCTTCAATTCTTTAGCCAACAAAGTTCTCGTTCCGAAGCAGCATAGATTTCGCCAAATTCGCTCCTGTAACACTAATCCGTTGATAGCTCATGCAACCTGGACGGAAGCTGTGGACGCTGGTGTAGGAGTCGACGTGGCCTACTTGGATTTCTCAAAGGCATTCGAACGTCTAGACCATCGCATTCTCCTCCACAAACTGCAGAAATATGAAATCGGCGATCCTGTTCTAGGTTGGATGGGAGACTTTCTCATGCAACATCACATGAATGTGAGGGTTAGAAGCAAACTGTCGGAATCCATCGAAGTTCAGTGCGGTGTACCTCAAGACTAGGTACTTGGACCCCGCCTGTTCCTGGTTTTCATAAATGAACTCGCGAGTACGATATCTTTTTGTTATTTGCTCGTGATCTAAAGGTATGGCGCATTATAGCTGTAGTGGAGGATCACACATTGTTACAGGAGGAACTGGACAAAGCGAACACATGGTCCATCGAGAACATGCTGCATTTCAAAGCAACCAAATGCAAAGTTCTGCTGCATACGTCACAAGAGTATGCACGAGTACCGCCTAGGACCACAAATTATACGGTGAGCTTCTCACGTGTGTAATCTCGGCGTGATAGTTCAAGATGACCTCGGTTGTTCGAGGCAGACTGGAAAGGCAGCTAAGAAAGCAAACCAGTACCTCGGCCTTCTTCGCAGAGCTTTAGGGAAGTTTGACCCTTCAGTCTTTCTAAAAGTGCTTATTGCGTACGTGGGGTGGCACGCGAAATGCGCTATCCAAGCGTGGCAACCCTGGCTCAAGCACCATCTCACCGCGCTCGATATTGCACAACTCAGGGCACCGAACAGCGTCAGAGGTTTGACCAGCCTCTTCTACCCACTCAGGAAGAGGACCCTTCAAATATACAGTGGGCATTATCGGCGTCGATCTCATAATGGTGTACCAGATCCTGAGAAACCCCAACTACTCATGCCATTCCATTCTAATACTCAGTCAAAACAACCCGCTAGTCGTCACCAGTTTAAGCTGGTCACGCAGTACAGCCGCCTGGAATGTCGGCGATACTATTTCTCCCTTCGAGTGTCACAGACTTGGAACGTCCTCCCGGAGCATGTAATTAATGCACCCATCCTACCCTATTTTAAAACCGCGTTGACGGTACTCTCTCATATTTACACTACGTGCTGTAGCCCATGAACACCAGGTGCTAGCACTAATTCTCAACAGACAGGGGATAGTGTCGTAACCTTATTGGAGAATTAATCACTCCAACCCCCTTACACACAAATTGATAAACTAAACTACCATGGAAACTTAATTTCTGGAACCACCTCGACCCAAGATAGTTGCACACGAGTAAGCGTTGTCCTTGCTAATTTTACTTCGCTTCTCGCCCATTATGTGATCAATAACCACTTCCTTTTTGCTTTGTGTACGTACATTCTCATTTCAAACTACCTTTATACCGTAGTGCAATTAAATCTTTAATCGCCCGAACTGACGACTCCTTTATCTCTTGATCTATCTTTTCTCACTCTAAACACTTTCCGGGATATGACAAGCACCTGCTTTTTACCCGTTATTAAGCATTGCTCAGTCATTGTTCAACTGTAAATAAGGTAGAAAGCGGTCATAAAGTGCAACATTATAAAAAGAAAAACCTAGCGTTGTTCTGCTCCGTTAAGGTTTTGGTAGTGTTTTCCTACAAACGTGAAATACCAAAAAGTAACATAACACTGGTTTACCGGACAGCAACAGTATATAGAAAATAAAGTGAAGGATTGAACACCAAAAACAGATCTAACGATCAAAACTGATAACAAATATGTTTACTAGGGTGAATTAAATCAACTCAGATAATCACCATGTAGTAAGTAATCAGGTAATGAAAGGTAAAGCACAATGCACAGCAAACATCGTGGTGTAATTGTGAATACTAAATAGCAATTCGATCAAACCTTGACCATATTGTTAATGATTAATCTAGTAATATATTTAAGTTAGTGTAGACTCCTTTTGGTTAACTGCAGCTGCGTTGATAACGATTAGAAATGAACAATTTTCCCCGTCTTTGGTTGGACATGAATTTTACACTTTGCCTATATATATTTATACATGCAATTTAAAGGGGTAGCAAAAATACAAAAATTTGCATTTGCTCCGCTATATTTTTAATCATCTTTATCTAAATCAACATAAGCCACTTTGTGTGAAGCTCAATAACGAATTAACTATATTCCCATTACAACTTGTCTTTATGTATGTCAATCTTAGATTGATACGATGTGCTAAAAGTATTACCCTAAATTACAAGTGTTTTTCATCTTTTACAAGTCGCTAGCATTGCTGTAGCATCAGTAGGTTCAAGTGGGACAAGTAATTCGATTTCGCCTGGACTTATCCATGAAGTATAGGACAACGTGTACACTTTCCATCGCAAAAACGAATCATTCGCTTTTCCGCTTTTTTTCTTCCACTCGAATCGCTGATGATCGTCGGCGTACTTTAAGGACAAATGTAGGTAGTAGGAATGAAGAGCGGTTATCAGAAAACAGAACTGACTATTGTGCCAGTGCTAACCAGCAGCAGGAATCAGCCGAAACTTGACACCTGGATAAAGCAGGGCTACAAGGTGTAATTGGGTGGTTATTAAAATATTTATTTTGAAAACAACAGCCGTTATATGGAGACAACCTTAAGCTCCCTGTTGATTGAGCTAGTTGATACTGCTCTAAGCGAATTGCAGACAATGCTTTGCCAAACGAATCCTCAAGATGTGTAAACATGGAAGTAAGTGAATTGGTATTTAGCTATTTTCATTTATATCTCTTGCTATGAAATTTCGGTGCATCTTTTTGCTTAAATTATCTCTGATGGATTCTTCTCCTGATCAAGTTAATTCAAAGCTGGAATGGACCATTATACTTTAGTGATAGGTACAATTGCAATTAATTTGCAATAGAAGAGTTTGCTACAATATACTCAAGCTTACAATTAAGTTTTATATTAGCTGATGTTGTTCATTATACAAAGACGAGATAAATGGATATCAATGGCCTTTAGAGGTAAAACTAAATATTTATCTTAATTTATATTACGGATTTAATTCTTTAAGAAGCATACTGTAGACCAAATTCGCTTGTGCATTTTCAATTATACGCTCACTCATAAGTGCCATGACTTAAGTTGACAATCAATTAATAACTGACACCGAAATATGACTGTTAATATTAGGAAGATTGTTTAGACAAGCTCCGGTGAATAATGTTTACTAAAAACATAACTACTCTATTCTAGAACTTCACAGGACATGAGTGAACTACATGATCACTTAAGTACAGGAGGTGTTTAGAGCACCAATGAATATACCTTTGCTGGGTTTGTAGAAGCGTTGCTAAAATCTTCTTGGGAACTACTGCTTGCTTGCACTTTCATCCCACCAGCATCTAGATATACTGGGTGTTATTCAAATAGTTGTCTTGTCATGAACAAGCAGTTAGGCCCCCGGAGAAGAATGTGTTAATTATCTGAGGCTAAGGTAAACAAAATCAGCTACTAAATATGCTGAACAGTCAAGTCCTTTCGTTTACATTTGCAACCTCCTTGATTTTCTGCTAGCTTTTTACCTCAAGTTTGTTACCATTTTGAATATCCTTATGTTCTTAAATTCCCTCTTTGCAACTATACCCATTGCGCCCTTGTGTTGGTTTAATATTTGCTGGCCTAAATTAAGGTAAGCATCCCTTGATATACCTACACAATTTTACAATATTCGCATGATGCGCATCACTGGTTATAAATAGTAATACACATACATTGAAATCCAAAATCCTACAGTGTGCCATCATATGTTGCTATTTAATCATTGCTTATCTAAAGCATTTAAATGCAAAATAAATAATGCAGCTATCGAGGAAATAGCACCGATGTAATAATATATCCCCAGTTAAACATAATAGCCAGTAAAATTAGAAAGCTCAGGAAGAATAATTCAGCAGCCGTACAGTCGGTTCAAGGCCATTATTGCATAATTGTGCCGACAAGGAAGAAATTAATAGGGAAGGATTTTCGAAAACTTTGAGGTTCAACTCGCCGACCATTTGTTTATGTTTGAAAAGACTTAGATATAGAAAGTGTCGGCTTTCCAAGTATACGGGAGAATATATTTCCACCATAATATCTTGGAAACGCATCGACTACTAGAGCAGCATTGCTTTTGAAAGCAAAGCTTTATATCGGCTGAACATGAAATACTTTGCCCCTATAGGATTCAAACAACGTGGGGGACGAATAACAACATCCTTAGGTTTGAGGGCAGATGAGTGTGATATTGCCTAGGAAAATAACACCAAGTAATCACAGCATTTTAAACTGCAACAGTTCGTGATCATTTGAATGCTTCCCGCTGTTCTACTATGGTACTATATTTCAGCAGCGAACTCTTACATGTTACTGCGCTATAGATGTTTGTTTTCTGTAGTTATATGACAGGAATGAAGGCAATTGAAAACATCTCGTTTATGTTAAGGGGTTTTGGTCGAGCTTAAGGGTACCGGCTGTCAGAAGAACTCAAAGCGCGTCCCTGGATGAAATTATTAAATCTAACGAGAATCGAGCAAAATAACATGGGCTAACGACTAATGGATATTGCGAAAAATCGTTGTCGCCAACCGTTAGGGTATCTATAAAGCCTGCATAATTCAGTATGAGGCGTTGCGGTCATTGCTCAATGCCGTCTGGAAAGTTAACACTTTGCTTCGTTTAGAGTCTGAAGAACAATGCGTATGTTTTTTCCCGTATGATTAATATGCAACACTCGTTTTTAGTTTGCGTCAGATAGTGAGTGGTGGCAAGAACCCGCATATATTGATTACATTTGAGAATTTGACAAATAAGTGCGCGGTTTACATAGGGAATTGCGCGGGTCACTTTTTGTTTACTCTTAACTATAACGTTAAAAAGCATAAATGTTACGTTAAACGGATCGTTCCTTCTCCTTTTAAATATTTCTTGAGTAATTGAATATCAATTCCCTCATGTCGACCGGTGGCAGAAGTTATGTGACCACTGCTACAAAACACTTGTCTTAACTTATCTATCTTATCTTAGTAATTCCTTTAATTTGCATTCGTATGTTATATTGTAGCATTTTATCTGTTGATTCGTCCAGAAATATACAATGGAAAACTTAATAGTCCAATTTTCATTCGAAGTTCTAAATTTTTGTTGGGAAGAACCCTGCATATATAACGAAAAAACCATCTCCTGGTTTCATACAATATTCTGAGATTAACATATATCTGGTGTAGAATATTTGTTTTATTCGAACTTGGTGATTCACAGCCGCTTTCAGTAAAAGTATTAAGGCTAACTGCCTGGGAACCACGCTATACAAAATAGAAATTCTGTGACACATTTATTCTTAGTATTTTTAGTCCGCTAACGTTTGCCATTTAGTGAGTGGCCCCAATCATTTTCGTTAAAACTCTACTCAGCCTGAACACAAAGTTCCGGATTATTATTCTCACGTAAGTAACCGTTGTTTGTTTTGTATCCGATAATTAAACCACCTTTTAGAATTTGATGCTGGAACACAAATAAAAAACGACAGCCTTAGTTAGCTGTGGGTATTTGTTGTTGAAACTTCAAGCATACCGCAAATGATACGCCGCGAAAGCCAGTGTGCGGACTGTGCAAAGTAGCGTTCAATTCCTTACCATAAGTTAGCAGGATCCAGTCACTCCTAGTCGGAATGCAAATGGACTAAGTAGAAAATCACATTTCACATTTCATTCACCCAGAAACTAAAGCTTGGCTCCAAAATAATTTGGTCGTAAAAGATCTCCCAGAAGTCCGCTACGTCATCTCTTGTCTCCTCTCTTGGTGGTTGAAAACTGCGTGGTTACGTGATCGAGTGAGCAATTCTAAAGTGTTCACCGATGATGGCGTCCACAGTGCAGTTGGATTGCTCTATGTGGCCTTGGTTTACAATCACGAGCCAATTGGAAGTCATCTTGATAACATTTTAATTGCATCCGGTATCTTTCCGCCTCATATGCGACCGCAATGTGCTTGGAAATGAGCAAGCACTAATCAGTAAATGACGCCAGGTAAATAACGCGTGCATAGATGTATGAGTTGGTGGTATTTCGTGGAGACGAGTGGGAGTTCTAGCCTCTATTTTGCAACGAGCGCCTATACGGAAGCTTCTTCCATGCAGCTTGTGCGCACAAGTTTTTTCGCACACGTTGTGCGAATGGAAGGAGGGTTCAGTGGGCGTAACTGGACTACCTAGCATGCATTGCAGACTGCACCAGTGGAGAGGCAGAGGAGGACTGCGAAGGTGGTAATACGACACCCAAACAGAGATCATATGGCTATTTTAGCACCGACGCAGCCCAAGGTTTTATATAACCTACAAACGCTGGGACATTCGACGGTAATGTGGTCGTAGAGGTAGTCATATTTGAGTACGACATAATATTCCTCGGCATGCTCGTTAGGATAATCCGCGCAGCACATGTAATGAAATACTAGATTCGCATGATTACTGCGGCCCAAAGGAGTATCGGTTATTACTCTCTCGACCATTAATTCCTCATTGGTGCATATTCGGTCCAATATGGGTGGCCTGTCAGTTCCCCAGAATCTGGTGGGCGTAGTGACGTGGCCATGAAGAGGGTAGTCTGAAACCAGACCTTGCAAATGTGTTTTGAATCCATCTCCTATTGTGACCTGGGATTTGAGGGCATGTAAGTTGAAGTCACCGGTGACTAAAATGTGACAGTACTTCTTGTTTATCAGTTGCCTTAACGCGGCCATCAAGTTGCAGTCCATCTTATGAGTAGACGATGGTGGGCGGTAAACAACAACCAATAGGCAAAGATCGTTCCCTCTCAGCCGGAAATTACAACAAATGGCGTCAGGTACGTCCGTTTCCGAATCTTTTATAGATTCGCATTGCATGTGGTAACAAAAGTGGATGTCTCCCCTCACCACATTTGCTGCTTCGATCCCTCCAGACAACAGACATGCACGTTTGCGCGATTTCGGCATTCGTTATCTCACAACGCAACTACGTTTCGGTGACAGCGATGAGGTCCCAAGCTGAAGACGCGTGTCGAAGTCTTAATTCAGCTAACTTACTGAGTAGAAATTGAGTATTTGTGTACATGCATTAGAGTTTCTCGGAGACCAGAAGTGTGTTAGATTGGATTGATGAGGCAAGTGTGTTTGCCTTGACCATTAAAGAGTAGGCGACTAATCGTTTTTTGGATGGGTTACATACTCTCGGGAACCATTTGATATACATGCACGTATCAGATGCCCCGAATCTCGGTGTTTGCTTGTGCTCTGCTGTGCCCCTCCGGATAGTATGACTATTCTTGAAACCGTCCCCGATTCGCTTCCTGCAGTTGGCATTTTCATTAGGAGTTGTGCCTCTACTGAATTGTCATTAGAAGGTGCAGATGTTCCTGCTGATTTCAGACGAATTTCTTTTGGCATTTTGTAAAGGTGTTTATTCCAATTCGCTAGTAGGTTTTGTGCCTTTAGTTCTGACTGTAACACACGTTTAACAGACTTGGACCGCACCCGTTATAGTTTGGTGATATGGGGATCCTTCTCAACAAGGTGACAACGACATTTTCGAGAGAAAGTGTCTCCCGGATGTAGTGCCACTGCTCGCGGTCGTGCATCTGAACATCGTCGGAAGAGGAATCTGTAAGCTCAGGAACTCCGTCAGCAATTACTGTTGTCTTAACTTGAATTATTCTGTACCTATCTTTGTTAGCGGGATCCCTTGAACGTCCTTTCCACGGGATTTCGGGTAGTATGTGCACTCCACTTGAGTCGTCGCGGAGGCGATTCGCATACAGCGGAACGGCCTCCGTCTCGTCCGTCGAGTTTAGTGTTACCCCAAGTAACCAGGGTTCGCCTTGATGCAACGCGTTTGAGTGGCGCGAGATTATTTTTAATGTCGTGGGATTAGCATGGACACCGGCCGACGTACAGATGGAACCTCACTGATTTCGATCGTCCGTCAACCTACCCTAGATTGTATTGGATTTGCATTCGGGGACATTTGTGCACACAAGATTTAGGGCACCATGGTTGCGACTGGTGGCTACTGGTTTTGGATTTGGAGGCTTATTATCCGGAGGTTTGAGGGAATTTATAAACGGCATGGATGTGTGCCATCTGTGCTGTGGCAGTTTTGTTTTCTCTAGTCCGGGCACAAAGTTACCGGTGCTCTTTCCTGTGTTATCTTGGGGGCAACCGATGTGTACGTTGCCGGGTAGTTCACTGTTGCTGGTTGATTGTAGCTTACAGTCTCGTGTGCAGCGAACTGACTACCAGGTGCATCACACAGTATATAAGTTGAGGCAGGCGCGCTGCAGGAACTGTTTTTATTTATAGGAGGGTGTGAGAATGGAGTTGATACTGCTGGAGGCTGAGTCGTTGGGGTTGGGTTGGGACGCCTGGCTCTCTTCTTCGGCATGACTAGAGAATTCGGGGTATTATTTTCATTCACAGTTGCAGGTCTGTTTTCTCCCATGGATGTAACTGGCGCTCACCATTTGCTCGACCACCTCGGTTAGTTTTTCACACCTCTTTATAGCACAGATAGACAGCTAACAAATGCAATAGACTTGCATATTTGGCAGAACAAAAAGGCCTCTGCGGTGTTTGCTTTCGTCGACCCCTTCCCAAGGACTTCAAACACATGGTACACAACAGACCACTTTTTACCATTTTAGCACATGCATCGCATTTGCTCTTCATACGAGACATGTTCTCAGTAGGGGTGCTGTTTTAAGGGGTAGAAATAGGATATAGATACTGACGCACCGCTACGTGGCGACCGGCGCTATTTTGAGATCAGCGGCCCTGCCTTTGTACCAACCGTGAGACGTTAATGAAATGCCGTATATTTTTTAAACGCGCTCTTCTCAAATCGGCTCTACCTCTTCAGATTGAAAGGAACTTGCCCGCGAAGACGTTGAGTTTTTCAAAAAAAGCAGAGGTCAAAACAGCAATTTAGATGGCTACTCAATTTTTCACAATATGTGGATACGTCAAAGTCAAATGAGAAGCAAACTTATTTGCACGAAACTATTCCACGTGGTCGAACGATATACTGTGAAGAGCACTGCATCAACAAGAACCTACTTACATCTGCATATCAGTGGTCACATAGAAGCTAACCGCATAAAACTTACTGCTGACATCGTTCTACGTATTAGTCGTCAAAACGCCGATTGCTCTCTGAGGTGAACAAATGATCTGGATGACTTTAAAGTATGGTCCAAAGCTCATTAACTGTCTCTTACTTCATCCGATTGTAAAAATACGCTTTTTCGCGACAAACATAAGGCCAGCTTCGAACAGCTCCCTACACATTGAGCCATGCAGCTTAGTGACCGTGATGTATTGCACTGCTACTTCAGTGAAGTGCACATTTATGACACATGAAGTTCTGCTAGGTGACCAGTGATGCTGAAAATTGAGGAATTTTTTTCATAGATGAACTGACGAACACGCGACCGTTGACTAATGTTATAATATCAAACGTGACTGCCCTAACATGACATTTCGACGCAAAAGCTAAAAACATAGACTCTTGCCCGATTAATGCTTGTCATGCGTCTAGTTTTATGCTTATTTCAGGCATAATCAAAATCATATGTTTTGATGATGTTTGTTTAGATCAATTTATATATTTAAGCCAGGTTGGGTTATATACTATAATTGTACACATTTTCCTCTGTTGCAATACCTTTATGGTCAAGTTCAAAAGTCTGTACTTATAGCGAGAAACGAATATCACGTTTCAATGCAGTGTGAGCAAACTGGATAAGGAAAAATGTTAGATATATCAGAGTTTGAAATTTTGCGCAATGTGATTTTTATGGTCACTTTTTAAAATATCTCATTATACGGTTAAAACATGTCAGATTTGAATTTAGCATACTTTCTTTATATGAGAGCCACTGTTCCTTTAATTATAAAAAGGATTTTACATAGGAATAGTATGAGAGTTGAATAGTATAGGTATATATTTGTCACATATAGACTCACTCGGACAGCCGTCACATGCCCGGAAAAACGCTTTCGCGCAACATATGTCGTGAACAGTAAAGAAAAGCATCTGGTGATGTTCTTTACGGCAATCTTAGCTGATGTTGTCCATGGGCTGAACACGGAAGCTTGCTCAATGGAATCCCTTCGGGACTAGTGACTACCAAATGTCCAATCGAAAGTCACCAAATAATTCTGCTGCATAGGTTTCTGCGGCCGAGTCTTATTTCGGATAAGAAGATAAACCGTTCGCACTTAATTTGAATGAATGCTAGATTTCGTCGCTGCAGACGCATGAACGTTCATCACATTGTCAAGTTTACTGTTAAAATATTTGATCGCGCCTGTGGTGTCATGTAATTCGCTGAGTGCGTTGCTTTTCCTAATGGCTTCCTGACGTAGAGCACGCACATGAAAGTGAAACGGTTATAACTGCTTCATCGTGCACACGCTTACTAGTACATTCCACTTGGTCAAGCTCCGGAATTGGTCCCAGAGGAGCTACGATTCTGATCTTGATAGCCGCGCCGATGACCTTAACCAGCATAGAATCGAAGCGTTTGAGATTGTAAACCTAATCTCGAAGCAAATACAACCCTCTCAAGGATGTGGCGCACGCCTATTTCTACATTGCTGCTTATGTTATTCAAATGTTTCATTTTGAACAAGCATTTAGCAGGTGATCGTGGAAACAAGCCAGATTCCAGGTGTAATTCCGCTCCCACTTGGACATGCTGTATAAATGGCAGTCCAAATCATTGGGAGATGAATCCCGAATATTCAATGGTAATCCGGAACGGAGAGCAGCCCACGGAATCTGCGCAACAAAATGAGACCAGATGTCGATTTATATGTTCATTGCTTAATGTCCACCCTTTCTTTACAGAAGTATCCGTATTACCTATAATATTCAAGTATACTGGCTCAGGTGTGTAGGCAGACTTTTGCATAAATTGAGTAAACAGGGGAAGAATTTTGCTAATTTCTCTCCTAAGTACTTTATTGACTACCTTTACTTCTCCTCGGTGCGTGATTCCACCACGAACGCTAATGCTGACACATCGAAACATTCGCCGCAAAGCAACCAACACAACAGACATGAGTTTACGTTGAATTTCCTTACATTAAAATCGTTTACTCTTGTCCAATTTCCAACTCCATGTTTCGGTCCCTTATTCTTTATCGTCTCACCGAACTACGATTTTTACATGCTCCATAATTCAGGTAACACGTGTTGTTTCGGCCTACCATGCTCTCGTAGTACCAGTAAAATTGAGTAATCTTCGACACGTACAACCGCTTTATCATCGACTGTTAGTCGCTTGAGGCTCGGTATGTGACCTAGCAGTGTGCGTAAGCTCAACAATCGATAATAATAGTAAAAGGCGGTATACTTTCTGCCTACATTACCACAGCACCGCGCACTCACAATAATCACAACCAACAAAGCTTTTATTTTAGTGCCGCAACCAGTTTATCCTAGCACATGCAATGTACCGACACGCCCACACATGACCATGCGCACACTCAATTTCTCGGACACTTTTTGCTGCGCTCTGACTGAACTATCACCGGGACACGCATCATATGTCGAAATAGCAAATAATAGGAGCTGCTTTTCCTGTCAATCACCAACCTCATCACGGCGCATGGATTTCGGTTTAGTCCGCAGCTCGGTAACAAGCGGAAACCGTCTGTTTTCGTACATCTGTGTAGCACGGCCGATTGCACTTTCATACGAGCGCAGCCTACGTCCGCGACAACACCACATGTTTGATATCACGGCCTCCGATTATCTGACGTTGTGGCTGATCAGATTTCAAGTTGATTCCTTTAAACAGAAATAGTCGTGGTAGAGTTGTTACAGCATCAAAAGTGATGCACCTTGGATTCCGCCACGTAAATTACAAGTGGAGTCTAAGTATTTGGTCCATGAATCATTTCGGTCATTCAAAATGTCACGGCTGTTTTTCATCGCTGTAAAAGTTATCCTTCTTTCTAAACGTCATTTGAACTACCACAAAAAGTGCTTGTCCACACAACGTTTGGACGTCAATTTTGGTATCTTATCACTCCAGTGGAATCTCAATAAATAAATAAATAAATAAAT
>CALYDF020006980.1:0-12907 GCA_944474145.2 Dicrocoelium dendriticum | reverse complement strand
GAGTCAGCCGTCGCGAACGCACGGAGGCTCAAACCTCTTGATTGATGCTGGGGGACCCTGTAAATTATCCTGAAGGCATCTTTTAGATCAACTTGGTGCCCAATATGGGCCAAAACGGCGCTGCTAATAGTCCGTTCCTTCTTGACGCAACCAGCGCGGGCGGTGCTCGTTCACGCATTTGGATAAGTGCCGTGCCGTCCGACTAGTATAAATAGCGTCACAAGCGCACTTGAACTGATAAATAACCATAGATGAGGTCAGCAATGGCAGCATATCTTTACTGCGTGAATAAACAAGTGGTTCAGTCGAAAATGTACACTTTAAGCTGGCTGTTGGGAATGTCGACTTGACTGCCACTGAAAGACTTTTGGTTAAGCGCTTCATTACGAATTTCAAATCGGAAACCTGTATGACCAAATGTATGGGTTAACGCCTAAGTCTAATATGGAGCTCGAACGCTTTAAGTGCTTCTTGGTATATTGTTACTACCACTATCGTTAACATCGTGTCCTTAAGCGTGGTCCATTACCAAGAAACACCTAGACTCGCTGAAGGAGCTTAAACGCAATGAGGAGTTCATTCGGCGTAAACCGGACACGGGTGCCGGGATTGTGTTATTAGAGAGAAAAGATTGTATTGATAAACACAACCATTCTGAGCGATAAGACAAAGTTTTCCTGCGACACGAGGGAAGTTGACCAAACGGAACAGATTGAAATACAGATCACTAATAGCCTCCAACAGCTTTAGACAAAGGGGTACATAACCAATGCCTTCTATGACAGTCTTAGACCATGCGGCACAAAAGTTCCGAGACTTTACGGTTTGCCAAAGATCCATAAGGCCAACATCCCGCTTCATCCTACTCTGTCAATAGTTAACTCCCCCTACCACGCAATTGCCCAGTGGCTTGTAAGAATGCTTTAGCCGATGAAACACCAGCTTGTGATTTACAGCCTAGTTGACAGTTTTCAGTTCGTCGAGAGCATCAAGAAGGTCATAACTAATGAGAAAGGGATGCTCACCTTTGATGTTGTTTCGCTTTTCATTGACGTCCAGCTGATCGAAACCATCGATTACATTTGCGAGCAAATAACGAAGTCTGAAATGAACGTTTGTGTACCTGTGCTTGAGTTGAAAAACTTATTGCTGTGGTGCACTTGGAATGTGAATTTTCTATTTAATGGTAAATTTTACCGGTAGAAGAAAGGTGTAACCGCGGGGTCCCACCTCGGTCCGTTGTTCGAAGATATGGCCAACTTTGCCAAATTGGCCAACTTAGAGCGAACAAAATTACAAGCGGAGATAAAATCCTTTGACTACTACCACGGTCGTATGGTGGTGATTAAATGCATAAATCTGCTTGAGGTTCTCGAGCGGTTTAACCGTGGCTACGCAGCACTGCATTTTACGCACGAGACAGAAAATTGCAGTCGGCTTCCATATATAGAAGTCTTGTTAACTAGGAGGCCCGACAGCCCCATCCAGCGGAAGGTCTACCGAAAGGATACGTGAATTGGTCAGTATACGTATTTTTAGTTTCCTCCAGCTGAGATGTAAGCGAAACGTGATCCACTGCCTTACCACAAGAGCACGTACAATTTGCTCACAGGACAACCTGGATGAGGAACCAGCCTTTATGAAAAAATACGCTGCTTGAGAATGGTTACCCTGATAGATTTGTTGAAGAGAATTTTGAAGAAAAACCCAAGCCGGTACCATTTTTAACCGCGGCGAAGAATGAGTAATTTTAACATCACGTTTTAAATGGGATGCCGCTGCTCAGCGCCTAACCGAAAGTCTTTCAGTGGCAGTCAAGTCGACATTCCCAACAGCCAGCTTAAAGTGTACATTTTCGACTGAACCACTTGTTTATTCACGCAGTAAAGATATGCTGCCATTGCTGACCTCATCTATGGTTATTTATCAGTTCAAGTGCGCTTGTGACGCTATTTATACTAGTCGGACGGCACGGCACTTATCCAAATGCGTGAACGAGCACCGCCCGCGCTGGTTGCGTCAAGAAGGAACGGACTATTAGCAGCGCCATTTTGGCCCATATTGGGCACCAAGTTGATCTAAAAGATGCCTTCAGGATAATTTACAGGGTCCCCCAGCATCAATCAAGAGGTTTGAGCCTCCGTGCGTTCGCGACGGCTGACTCGATTTGCATCCGGTTGTTTCAACCTTCTTTCTGCTCGCAAAAAGAAGTTGCTCCACGCCTTACAGCTTCCCTGACCAGTTATAACGAAGGATGCTGAGATCGACTGTTACAAATCAAGTTCGGTACCATGCAGTTGACCTGTCACGTCAATGGTCAACTTTTAGCCTTCCTCATTAATTATCTATATAATTTGACCCAATGGGTCCATTTCAGTTCCTTGTTTGTCCCTAATTATGATTGTAACGGTCTGAACAGAATTATCGAAAACAATTGTTTATCTATGGTCTCGTGTTCTTTCTTAACTCTAGCTGGGAATTAGCAACTTGTTTTAACCTGTTCTACCAGTTCGTTGCTAATTTATACGATGTGCTTCCGGAATGTTAAACGATAGTTCGGAGGGGATTCCATCTATAGAGCTTTGCGTAGTTCATTGAACTGTACAATTTTTGTATCGTCGGCTTTCACTGCCGTGCGCTCTGGTCTATTATTCTCATTTTCACGTTTGTAAGTTTATCTGCTTTGCGTTGATCTGGTTGACCAGCATTGAACTGGGATCCTGATCGATCGGATGTATGTAGTTGTGTCTGACAGCAATTCTTTGGCTTTACTAACGTACTCCAGTTTATCCTTTATCGCAGGCTTGCGTCCTTTATCCGCTGGTTAGATAACACCATTTTCTTCCTTCTGCAGACGTCTGAGTGTCAGTTGTACTTCCTTCGACAGAATCTGTCTGACTTTGTTTGGACTCAGCACCGGGACAAATGTCTGTCCATTTCGTTGTTGTGACTCATCTGACATGCCATTTGTGTTCAAGGCTTGTTCTAAGCTTGCCAGGTGATCATTGTGTTGAGCATCTCTGAGGCTGCAGTTGTGCCCTGTGATTCGGACGTCACTCCATTTGACATGAGGGGGCCGTGCGATAGGTTGTTGATCTATCCTTCACTGCTAGCGTAGATACCCAACTCATTAATTTTATGTTTAGCACAATCCTGCTTCGGTTCCTTCTGTTTTCAACCCGACCTTTGATCGCGGATTCCAGTATTATAGCGCTAAAGCAAGCTCGTTGTTGGGAACCATTTGTCTAAGAACAAGGCTGCACTCGTGAACAGCTTTCCTTTATTAATGCTTTCGAAGAAACGTACTGCCATCAAGCACTAGCAACGGACCTGCATTAAACCACGCGGGTGCATGGAGACTTGCGAAACAATATGGATATGCGTGATCAAACTGATGAATACGGATGTAAGAAACCTCCTCCGCGAATATGTAAAGTCATACACGGCAATAGAACAAATTTTCTCAAGGCGCTTGGCACATAACTACAGACATTTAGTCTGAATGTCAAACCTATGAACTAGCGTTGCATAAAAGTGATGACCATTTTTCAGATCATACACATTTATGTCGGAAAATATGCTTTAAAAATCCCCGAAACGTATAGCAAGAGCGAAATTCTTTCTTAAATAGTAATCCATCAGGACCTCCCTAAAGCATCTCGGAATACTGTCTCCTTATGGCTTGCTCCACAAAAGCTTTTATTATGCTACAGATTACCTCAATGGGATTCAGTGCTGGAGAATATGGCGCCAGATGCAGGAGCCCGCCCTAATCGTACGCTTCCTCCTGGAATATGCGTACTAAGTTCGTGTGGCATGGCACGTTACTACAGGTCCCGAGGCAGTTTTGAATAAATGTCGAGCCTCTGATATCCAGCACTTGTCGCAAACACGCTGCGCACCTTTCCTTATTTAAGCTTCCTCTCATGATATTATTGTCTATTAATCCATCGCACGTCAACGCTCCAATCAGATGCAGGGTTTGGTCTCGACTGTTGGGCATTGTACATTAAGCAGGAGTTCCACGCAGTGAACGCCTCATGGTACGAGAACAAAAGACATTGAAATTTTTTTCGTCTACTCACAGGGCTTGTCTCCCTTTGACCTCAGATGGTAGCAATGCCAAAACGTAGGTTTTTCTCCGCATTTTGTTCTCTCCGGAACTGCTCGCAACTTCTCCATGGTAATTAACCGTCCATCCAAGTATGGCGCAATAGTGCTCACGCTTTCCTCAATGTTTAATTTCTCCTTTAACCGTAGATATATTGTTTGTAGAGTGACCGTGGGTTTTGACGTCACCCATTCTACCAGACCATCAATTTGGCTGTCTGTCAGATATCTTCGGCATCCCCCTACTAGCGTTTCTGTTTGTCCGGTTGATTCTAACTTTTTTAGCTAACTGCGACAGATCAACAGCTTTACGTTTAATATGTGCGTAATATGCTTCCAGTCGCATCCCTCTTTATAAGTCTTAAGTGTTAGATTCTTCTCCTCCGCCGAGTGCCATTTTGTGACATTCAGAGCGGAGCAAGCTGCTGCACTAACTGCACGGTTCCATTCAACTTGGCGTGCCTATGGATTAAAGTTATTCGCTGCAAAATCACTGCAAACAATGATGATTTTACACTGGTTCCATACAAGCATTAGGGCACGAACTATAATGGAGTACATAATTATGGGCTGATAACTAGCCCGTTAGCTGTTTCTTGATTCAACCGGTGTTCTAAACGAAAATTTAAGGCATCCCAGCAGAAACTTTTGCCGAAAGACAAGGGCGGCTTAACAAGTTTTCTTATTGGATACCTGCAACTTTGGTTTTATTACCTTAAGGCTGAGTATGCCTAACCAAAGTGAAGAGGCGGGTAGCCAGTGATGCATCGGGAGGAACCCAATCAAAATAAGGAACTATTGTTCTATGCGTATAATCACGAATCACTAGTAGCCAACAGACAAGAACAAACAGCAAATTTAACAGATACCCTATCTCATATTCACCAATTTTCAACAATAAAGGAAGGCCATATTTGTACCACTTTATGACACTCACTCGTTGCCATCACAGTTGTCCATACCTCTTACGGAATTAACAAATTAACCTGAGATCAGGTCATAGTAATTTCCTTGCAACTCATAGGATAAAAATAATTCCGGCTAAGATTAACTACAAGTTGTTACTTTGTTGTGCTAGGCGGCAATGTCACTACTGGGGAATCTCCTTACTAAATACCCCGCTAACTACGACTTAATTGGTCAGTTTTCGCCTACTCATTTCTACCACAGTTGACGCAAAACACAGGCCAGTGTTTTAGTGCACGCCTTCAATGCCGTTTATTGGTCACGGGTGGCTACGCTGGGTCTCTTATGATAGAACATCACTATTTACTTTTTTGTTCCTACGTGCATGTTTCTTTTTAGCAACAACAGATTAGTCTAAATAATCGGTTGTATTTCGCTCCTTAATAATCCACATAATGAACAGTAACAATTGCCCAGGAAATTTGTTCAGCTTTATGCTAATTAGTTTGAGAAAAGCGCTGTTTAATTGCTGAATGCCGCCGCAGGTGTCTGAAACCGGTCTAATAATCTTGCCGTAAAACCAGATGGCTATGCCTTGAATGGATGCATTCATTTAAATAAACTGTCGACAGTGGTGACTTGCATGCTCATTGTTGCTGTGAAGTTCCAAAGCGCCAAATGCGCAGTTGAGATAATTTAAAATCGCCGTTCTACGTGCTCCCAGAGATATATGTAAACCTTATATCCTATTGTGTGCCCATAATGAGCCGTTTGGAAAAACAAATTACTAAATAAAAGTGCTTCAGTACAAAAATTGTTCGTAAACGTTCAATTAAGTTTAAAAGAACACAGTCATATAAAGTGATAAAGATTAGAGAGGCCGCGCAAGTCATAAGCCGAAGCTAAATATATGGCAGCGCTGTAGGTATTTACGAAGGAAAGGTTTAATTGTTTGGTCGCAAAATCTATAATAGATGCATATTGTACTTTATTTGTTGACATACTGCGTGGCCGTCATATGTTTCCATGTTGTAGCTTGTAAAATGGAACCAACAAGGCTAGGGTTTGTTTTTGGGTGTTTCACCCAGTTTTAGAAAGATGGTAGACTTTATAAAAATGTACAAATATGCAGTAACATCTAAACTATCACAGCATTTGTAAGCACGCTGGTCAAAATGATATAGTTATTTACTCTATAAAAACTTGGCGAAGCTTTTCTGTAATTATGATGGGTACAGCGAGTAGCATTATTTATAATACCTTATTAACAAAGACAAACGCACCATCTTCTATTTCCCCTACTGACACCCAAAAGTGTTTATTTATGATAAATCTACAGAAACAGTTATACTTAGTTGCTTTTGCTAAAGTAGGTGCGATAGATTGCAGCATTTTGTACTGCATTTATGACATTAAACTTTTGATAATGCTTCATTCGTCCACTTTAAAGCTAATTGTCATCGGACTTTTTTTCATTCGGATCTTGACTTCTAGCATATACGTTTACACTACCAGGTTTATAGACTTCTGGTTCCATAGTTAGTAGTTTTAAAGCATAGTCCGTCAGATTGGCTGTTACGTTATGCCAACAACTGAAGCGGCTGTAGTTTGTGACGTATGGACTAAGATTTATTATGTCGACACTCTCAAAGAAATGAAAATAGTAAAGCAAATTGTCGTACATTTTCCTGGCAAAACGTTTGCGTATTTGTAAGAATACAAAGCAAAGGATTAAAGAGAAATCAATGTATATTACTTTATTGTGTTAATACTAAATGTTCGTGGAACAAGTGACAAGTGAAAGATACTAGTTCCAAACTATTTGTTCATCGTCCACAGAAATATTGATATAAGTTTAGGCATTTCGATTCGATGATCAATATAAATCACCTCATTTTGCATGGGATAATAATGGATTAAAGGTGGAGTAATAGTTTTACTCTATGTTATGGGAGGTGTTTAACGGTACCACGTATATTACCCCCCTAAAAATGTATTGTAAACCATCCTTAGTTCTACGGCAATTTCCAAGCTGCAAAAATGCACCTTTAACGTTCTAAGGTTTACAAAAGATGCGCTATATAATGGAGCAATTGATGTTAACGTTCGTTGCAGGAACAGATTAATCTTCTTACTTGCAACCTACAGCCCGTCAGGCGATTTAAAACGGTAGGCTAACCAAATAGGGACTAAAATTACGATACTTGTTGCGCTAGTCAGTGAGTTATTACATCCGTCGCGTAGCTGGTTTAGTTTTTATGAGAACATTTGGCAGTCGTACTGGTACTATTAAATCCAAGTGCTCTAATAGGAATCCAATTATTAAAGTATATGTTGTAGCATCCAGAAAGTCTGAAGAATACTGATCGGCAGAAGGTTTCTGGGTATGTCTTTAGCTAAATGAATGATTATGAACGCCAATTCTATCATTTCAGGACTGGTTTTTGATCTGCCATATGCTGTTTGTTCACGGTATTAAGTTTACAAAGCATCCAAATTTAAAATTACAGGCTGAATTAAAGGAAGACACGCTGTTGATATTTTTCCAATAATCGTCATAGCCACGTTTGCTCATTCCAGCGGGCTTAGTATGGACATCCGGACTTGCATACCCCTTCTGGTGTGCAACAATAATATCAGTATATTATGGGCATTATATGTATATGTGTTATAGTAACCTAAATTTCCGCATTTAGGCATGCATTTCAAACATATTCTAGGCCATACACCAAACAAGTTGTATTTAATGTAGGCTTTAATTGACACAGTTTTATTTAATAAATCAAATAAGTGGCACAGCGTGGTGAAGAATAAGTTTTTATTCGAATATTATTGCGGTAAAGCGACGCTTGCGAGATGACAAGTCTTATCACCACAAAGGTTGATGATTTACGAAAGTATTAGCTGTAAACACAAAGTTGCTGCTATGGATCATTTTATTTAAATGCTTCAAAGCTACTGAATTTAAATTCAACGCACAATTAAGCTCCACCCTAGTTGTTTTCTCAGTTTAAATGGCTTCTAGTCATACATTTTATAGCCAAATCTTAAGAAACTCTTCTGCATTTTATCATGTGAACACTTCAAATCACCAGCAAATACCATCGACTGGAATCGTAATTGCACTGCTTTTGCTTGAATACAAACTGTTTGGACAATCCAGACACCAAATGCGCCTTCCGTTTTAGGTGCACTGTTCACGTTTATGATTCTACGTATCACGTTTATGTAGGGAGGTAGCTGTCACCATTTTCAGACGACTTCGTAATAGAACGTATTGGTAATTTGTGTTTGTTAAGTATTAAGACGGATTGCAAATTACCATTCATGTCTATCCATACAGTGTACTCGTTTTTGAAGAGGTCAGTAGAAATGGGAATTGGATGTGTTTAATATTTTGACGATCTGACTTAAACAGACATTACTAAATGAAAAGGAAGTCTCTAAAATTTCACCGAAACTGACGCCAAAGTATCGGGTTGGATGCCGGTGAACCATCTCGATGGTCGACCAAAAGCGGGCAATGTGCAATGGGTCGATAAGTTAACACAATTAGAATTAAGCAGAGTAAATGATGAAAGTGATGTCGTGAACACATGCTCATTAACAATATCTACCATCTCTGAATAAAGGTGGGGCATTGATAAATGATTATTCGTGGATATGTGTTACATGGAGAGTATATGCTGCATGAATATAAGCGCACGCTGCGTTTATACATAAATGAATAAGTAGGGTTTGTATGCAGCATAGTCAGAAAACCTTATCGAATCGCTCAGTCTTTGAGTCTTTATCTAGTCAGCAATGGACTAAGCTCGAAACTAAAATTCAGGATGAAGATTGTGCGTACGTGTTCATTCAGTGAAAGCTGAATAGCTGTACCTGCATTTCAAAAAAACTAACCATGTGTAACGACTTATAAGTGACACCGTTGGTAAATTAGTGTGTCCATTCAGTTATACTGCGAATGGCAGGTGTGAAAATTAAGTTTTCTAAGATTCAATATAATCACATTTATCAGAATTTGGGCGTTTACTTCATCATATTTTGGGATGTACTCTATTCGTCGGGATATGTAGAGCAGTGAGACCAATCTCGCTCTACTATTTCATTATCGTTCTATTAGTGCAAGCACAAGACGTCACCTTTCCGCAAGTGCTTCACGTCACCTAATAAATGCAGACGGATAAGACGATCTTTTAGGTCTAGCTGCCGGGTAATGCTGAAGTAAATTATTGTCTTCCCAACTTAGGGCAACGAGCAAACAAGCCCATCTCAACGGCAGACATGTTGTTAGCTGTTTAGGTGTGCACCTGATCTCTACAGCAATAGGTGTAGCGCGTGTATAACCGCGGTTGGTAACCGTGGCACAGTAGTAAATGATTGTCGCTGTAATCTAATGGCTGAGCATATTTAAATGTCCGAGAACTGGATAGGGCTTGACCAGGTAATCCTAATGATGATCGTCAGCATCCGACGTGCTCAGTAAGAAAGAATGTGAAAGATCAGTTTGATTGAGTTATGGCTGCATAAATTGCGCCAAGCAAACATCTCAGCGCCACATACTGACATATGAGTTAAAATCAACCAATTACCTGCTTACATTTCACTTTTATGACTATGCACTTAAAATGTCTCCGAATATCAAATCGTAATTTCTATCCTGGCTACAATAGCCGTTTGGCTATGCTATACCATTAGCGGTGTACGAGCGCTGCTGTTGATCAATACACTTTCCGAACACATGGCTTGAATTCGTCCCCATGTGCTCAAAAAAACTATAAACGCATCAGGATGGACTTATCCCTTGGTTAGGGCAACGTCTTAAGTAGGTTTTCGCAATCAATCATTTATTTATATCTAAAGCTAGGGTCATCCTTCTTAGGCAGCTTAGACATCTATCTGAACCTAATGTCGTTGGCCGGTTTTCCGCTAATACATTCAGCCATTTCCCTTCGAAAATTGTAAGAGAGTAAGGACGAACAACATTTATATGGAGTAACCTGGGTTCCACTAATTGCCATCAATAAGTCATCCGGATGGGATGTCATATTGGGACATTATTATTCGTTATCACTAGATGCGGCTAATAAATTCATAAGTTTAGCAGTTTGGATATCTCTATCGTCCGCACCGAAGAGCGTCTTCTCTTTGTAATCTGTTTACCCTAAGTTTACTTAAAAATCCCATGACTATGAGACTGTGAGTGGAGCCAGGTATCGCTTATTAACCACGGCACATTTGTTTTAAACAAAAGAGAGATATTGTTCACCTTCGTTATTTGATATATTTTACTTCTGCATGAAGCTTGCATTTGGGGTATCTGCATATGCTGAACATATTCTTTGGAGGCATTCAAAGACGAACTTGCTATTTCCTCATTTGTGGGAACGTATAACGTCCACAACACAAAAAGAGTTCAAAGCAGTTAGTTACCTTCAGAAATTTGAAAAGCACGGTAAGAAGACGAAAGCCGGTAGATGCATGCATTTCGTATTGTCACCTCACTACCATTAACAATAACCGATATGCAACTATATACTTAATTATGCGTGTGACCGAATAAGCATGAGGTGCAAATAGAATAACGGAAGTTCCACCTGTGTATCCACCGCAGTCTTAAGCTTATAAAAAACTACTTTTGAACAACCAGGGTCAGCTTCATTCGAGTTATCGCAACGGGCCTCGGCGAAACGGAGGAAGCGTGGATTAGGGTGAAGTAATACAAGTGTGAACGCTGATCCAAGCTCTATCCGGTGACGTGTAGTCAGCATGCGTTTACCTGTTGAGGAAGCTGGCGGCTTGCGCAAGCACGGAACTTCCATGAGACAAGGATGCTGCTCAATTTCACGTTGAACCCACCTTCGCACGTGTTCCTTTATTCGGGAAGTCAAAGACCGATTGGTTCTGCCTACGTAACTGTCTCTGTACAACTAGACGCTTTGTAGTTAGGATCTTGGTCATATTAGCTTGATTACGAAATTCCTCCTAGAAGACTGAACGGGTTGTTTATAGAAGCTCAATTTGAGAACTTTTTGACCAATTTAAGGAGCTTCAGCCATCCAGTCCTGAGAGTGTTGTTTGGTTTAGAAACAAATTGGCCGACATTGCCCACGAAGTTAAGACTGTGTCAGTGATTGAAAACTTCGCACTTACAGGCCGACACCTTCAGGCGCTGCGTGAACTGCCTACTAAAAATGTAGTTGTGATGAAACCGGATATGCGTTCTGGAGTGGTGGTCAAGAACGTACTTAACGACAAGATCAAATTTGAACGACAATAAGATGGAGAACGTAGCCGATGTTGAAGCTAGTATAGCTGTCCATCTTGAAATGCTTCTCCTTCATTGCGTGATTGATTATAACACCTATAACTGTTTGAAGCCAAGAGGCAGCACTATTCCGCTGCTCTACTGATCACCAAAGACGCATAGGAGCGGAGTACCACTTAGGCCGATTCTATCAATGGTAAATGCGCCGCAGCATAAATTGGCTCGCTGGCTAGTGAAGATACTTCCGTCTCTGAGACAACTGTCCAATCCATATAGTTTTAAAGATTCTTTTCAACTTATCGGTGACTTAGATGACAACAACCTATCCGATATGGTCAGTGTTCCTTGTATGTGAAATCCCTATTCATCAACTTCCCACTACAACAAACTTTTGATTACATATGTGATCTAGCTGAGCAATCTAGTTATTCATTACCAATTCCAGTCAAATTTCTAAAGGCATCCTTCCTTTTGTGTACAGCAAATGTTGATTTCCACTTTCAGAACACCCCATTTCGTCAAATGGATGGTGTGGCAATGGGTAGCCCACCAGGCCCTGTACTTGCCGATTTCTTTATGCTGATGATAGAAAGAGGCATATCCGCAGATTTAGCCCAGTTACCGTAATATAAGCGTTATGTGGATGACATATTGGCGTTTTGTTCATCGGAGCAGCAGATTGTCCAGTTTGTGCAGCAACTCAACTGTGCCCATACTAACTTGCGGGTTACCTGCGAAGTGGAACAGAAGAACTCTCTGCCCTTCTTAGCCATCCTCATCAGTCGCAGGGATGACGGCTCATTAAAAGGACTATCTACAGAAAAGCAACCTGGTCCGGCCAATACCTGCACTTCACCAGCTTCACACCAGTGCAGTACAAGCGGACCCTTGTGAAAACTTTAGTTAGTCGTGCTGGACGAATTTGCTCGGCTGGTTGCCTAGCAGACGAGCTAGAGTTAATTACATAGACACTCATCGCGAATGGTTATCCACGTAGATTTATAGAGAAACACGGCCAACAGCGGGGCCCGAAAGACTTGGTGCGTACGGCAGCCAGGAAAAAGATGTGTATGGAGTTGCATTTCAAGGGTGACTTTATTGTATTGAAAACCACGAAACGTTTAATCTCTGCTACGCAGAGAAGTTACTGTGCTACTCAAGTTGTGATAACCAATAGTACCTGTAACTTGCCGGTTCCTCCAACGAAGGAAGCTCAACCGATATGAGCCAACTAACACTACGTATGCAAATTCGTGTGCAACTGCGGAGACAGTTACGTAAGCAGAACCAATCGGTCTTTGACTTCCCGAATAACGGAACAAGTGCCAAGATGGGTTCAACGTGAAATTGACCAGCATCTCTGTCCTAGTGAAGTTCCGTGCTTGTGCAAGCTGCCAGCTTCCTCATTAGGTAAATACATGCTGACTACGCGTCACTGGATAGAGCTTAGATCAGCGTTCACACAAGAAGAGTTTTTCGAATGATGTGGGCTGATATCAGTTGTAAGCCAGCTGGAACGATACATTTGCTTCAGACTTTCTGAATGGAATGTCACATGGTCTTTTGTGGCAATGAAGTAATCTAAGCAACTTTTCGAGTGAAACCAAATAATCCACAAGC
>CALYDF020006979.1:0-12897 GCA_944474145.2 Dicrocoelium dendriticum | reverse complement strand
CGTACTTCAGAGAGCACGTTGGAATTTTCGGCATGCCTATTGTTCTCGTGACATTCCATGATGATGCAGAAAGTCACAGTGTCAAATATATTTGGTACGACCGGGACCGGTCAGAATGACTGGCATTAAGATTTCTTTATCTTAACAAGTATAAATAACTTGTGAATCTACTTATCAAAAACAACGTGTATAACATATCTGTGGCTGAAAAATAGTTTTGCTGTACTTAAATGTCTTCAGAACTTTAAAATAACTTTACTCGCTTTTTCAGATTTACTTTTGAAACAGATGATCACTCTCTCAATCTGTCCACATGAGCCACAGACTATTTTTTATCATACGGAACACTTGCTCTTTGACTTGTCATCTGTACCGTAATTAATCTGACAACGCTGAGGTTCACTTGTCTCACGACCTCGCAGCTGCCCTGAGTCGCTCGGCATAAGTACAGTTGTAACGTACCTGGTATGACATGGATCCACGCAATTCTTCCGCAAAATTCCTCAGATACGACCGGCGGGATAATTTATTTCCAGAGACACTACTCTTTTCACATTGGCAGGATCTTAATGGGTGCTTATTTTTGTTCTTTATTATAAGTGAACTGAACAGCTCCCTGGTGCTTTGCTTTACAATTATTTATTGCACTTCTTTTTTATTAGCGCGAATGTTTACCACCACACATATTTTTCTCGTAGAGTATTTCTTCCAATGCTGCCGATGTGAAGTGCTCACATATGACATTGTAACCCTTTACCACACTCTCTGGGACACTTTTTCCTCGTGATTGAGATTCTTCCTTTCCGAGATATGGCAATCCATTCACGAGATATTTACTGTCCACTTCTACCATGAACCAAAATTTGTTACCGAAATTATCTTGTTTGTTGGCCATGTAGTAAAGAAACGGCAGTGGGTTTTGGTGGGAAACAATTGCTCCACGACGGTTTCTGCGCGGACACATAGCACTGTTTAGAGTTGCGAATAAATGTATGCCAGAAGTCCGAAATCAAAGCAAACTTGTCCGCCTACAGTCTTTCGCCTATGTTAGTTCACGTATCAAAACAAAGGAACCTTATTATTTCCTTGAATCTGTTCTTGCCTATTGTCTCTCTGAAAATAGCTTATCCGACTTTCTCGCACCACTGCAACTTCTTCAAGCCCATAAAGCCTCTGATTTGAGGTAACCCAATAAATGCACGCAGCTCAGGAATATTTATATTCCACTGAAAACTGACATCTAAAACTCTCTTGGCCTTAGCTTCAGTACATACTTAATCGCCTTCAACATCTGGTATGTGAATATTATGGCAAAAACGTTCGAGAACTCACCATATTGCACACACTTTTCAGTGTGAACAATTAGTCCTGCTTTGGCCTTGAAAACATTCTGTGATGGAATTCTCCCAACTCCATGGCGGTTTACAACGTAGCGTCCTTCGAGATTTGAACTTCAATGGGAGATGCACTATGGTCTGCTGCACACTCATTACTGTGTTCATGAGGAGTGTCACTGTCAGATTGTTGACTTTTATGGATGGTGTGATCTTCTGCCGACTCCTGGAAAATGAAGTCTTCATCAACAGCATATTCAATCTCGTCTTCAGGCACGTTATAATCGATAGCTGTAATTTCTCGTGAAACCTCAAAAGCTGTTTTCCTACTACGAGCCTTAGTGTATCCATGGTATTAAAATTTATCAGACCGGACGCAAAATATCAATGGGAAATCGTGGATCGTTTAGCTTTTACTTCCGTTTTGATTGATAATGCATGTAACTTTGTCAGAAGTAACAGTGGCGGCTGAACATGAGAAAAGAAACCAGATTAGAGGAAAGCAGTCATTTTGACCGCTGTCATGTTTTCTCGGTAATACGAAAGCCACTAGTAGTTTTCTCGAAGACCATAAGATATGAAAGTGAAACTGCACAGTTTTGAATTACATCTAAAAAGATGAAAATACATGAAATATCTTTAAAGTTGTTAACAGATGTAGAAACGATGAAGGGTTAACAACTCTGCGCAGTCAAAATGGCCGCTCCGGAAGTACTAGTGTTCATAATTTATTGTCCAAAGAATGGACTTTTTTAAATGCAGTAGTCTTGCACTCTTTGTAGCTTCACACCTCCAGTAGGCGACAAAGAGTAAATCCATGATATTTCCCTGGAGTACAGTGCACAATGAGTATTTACAGGTTAAGAAGTGTGGCTGTACAAGTCTCGTTGGATAATTTGTGGGGATATGGAAATAATAATAATAATAATAATAGTAGTGGTATTAGTAAAACAGTTAGTATGTTACATATGAAATAAGGACTTAACGTTTGCTCCGCTGTAGTCCTGCAAACCGCTTAGATTCAATGCACCTACAGTTAAAATCAACTAAATCCACGATAAACTCCAGGAAAAGGATAAAGACAAATTTTAAGTGGATAAGTGCGTTATCCAACCGTCTTTTAATTACTGATGGTGATTTTGGGAGAGCATTTCATGGGTGTCAGGCACGAATGAAAAAATTTCTCTGGCACTCTGGACGGCTATGCTGTTCTTCCAGTTTCAGTGAGTGACATCTCAGTGTTGTATTAGTGCTGAGGCACAGTAAAGGGTGGCACACTTGATGTAGGTCTCGCAGAATCAAGTATATCTTAATCAGGTAGCATCGTAGTCTGCGATAGCTTCCACTGAATACCCCCAATGGTTGCAGCCTCTCCTAGTATGAAAGATTGCGCATTCCAATTACGTACCTAGATACCCAACCTTGTGGCTGCTCTAGTACATTAATCTCGTGTTTTAGACATGGATGCCCGGTTCGAATTGTGTATTCTACATGGGGGCGAACAAAAGCACTAGGCATTTGTCAAAATATGGTGCGGTTTATTTGTCCAAACGCCAGTCACAACAGCTCGACGTGTTGGTTTTCAGTCTTTGAGGACTTTTCAGATGGCATGGAGCAACACAAATAAACTTGGACCAGGACACGAAAGTCACCTTCGACAGTTGATTGCTGTAGTACATTCGGCTCAGAGCCGGCATGAGTAGCTGTTATGGTGTCGGGTGGAAATTCGGTTGCATTTAGTCACTTCGAAAGGTAGTAATGTTAGGGTCGACCATTGAAGTACCGTAACTTGGTCTCTCTGAAGCAGATGCTGATGGGCATTTGACTGGATCCTGCGCCAGATCTTGATATCGTTGGTAAATACTAGGAGGTTTGAAGCGATTCCCCATGCAAGGTCAAGAATAAACGCCGAAAATAAACTTGGACCTAAAAATGAGCCTTGCGGCACACCACACTCAACTTGTATGGGATCCGATAAAGAGCTCCGAATTCTAACCACTAATTGCCTTTTAAGTATAAAGTTGACAATTCAGCTTAAAAGTAGGTCGCCGATCCAGTAACATTGGAGCTTGGAGAGTAGTATCAAATAGTCTAGACGATCGAAAGCCTTCGAAAATTCCAGGTAGATCAACGCCTTCTCTAGCGTCATCTGACTCGGTCCAAGTACTGCGTGTGATTAGTAACTTGACCGCTGTCGACGGAAGACGTGCTGCTCAGGCGTGATGATGTTAGAGAGATAGATGTTAGATAGCACACCAGTGCATCGGCAACTGGTGTACTACCTGGAAAACTCTAACATCATCACGCATGAGCAGCACGTCTTCCGTCGACAGCGGTCAAGTTACTAATCATACGCAGTACTTGGACCAAGTCAGTTGAGGCTAGAGAAGGCGTTGATCTACTTGGAAGTTTCGAAGGCTTTCGATCGTCTGGACTATCTGATACTACTCTCCAAACTCCAACGTTACAGGATCGGCGACCTACATTCAAGTCGAGTGTAGTGTGCCGCAAGGCTCATTTATAGGTTCAAGTTTGTTTTCCGCGTTTATTAATGGCCTTTCATAGGGAATCGCTTCAAACCTCCTAGTGTTTTCCGACGATATCAAGATCTGGCGCTGGATGGAGGCAAATTCCGATCAGCATCTGCTTCAGAGGGACCAAGGTACGGTACTCCAATGGTCAACCCAAACAATACTACCTTTCGAAGTGACTAAATAAAACCCAATTTCCATCCGACACCATAACAGCTACTCATGCCGGCTCTGAGCCGAAAGTACCGCAACAATCAACTGTCGAACGTGACTTGCGTGTCTTGGTTCAAGTTGACTTGGGTTGCTCCATGCCATCTGAAAAGTCCTCGAAACATGGAAACCAACACGTCGAGCTGTTGTGACTGGCATTTGGACAAATCGCTCCATATTTCGACAGATGCCCAGTGCGTTTGTTCGCCCGCATGTCGAATACGCAATTCGAACCTGGCATCCATAGCTGCAACACAAACTTAATATACTGGAGCAGCCACAGGTTTGGGTATCTAGGTACGTAATTGGAATGCGCAATATTTCATACCAAGAGAGGCTGCAACAATTGGGGGTATTCAGTGGAAGCTATCGCAGACTACGTGGCTACCTCATTATGATATACTTGATTTTGCGAGCCCCACATCAAGTGTGCCGCAATTAACTGTGCCTCAGCACTAATACAACCCTGAGATGTCACTCACTGAAACTGGAAGAACAGCATAGCCGTCCAGAGTACCAGAGAAATGTTTCCTTTGTGTCTGTCACCCGTGGAATGTTCTCCCATAATCACTATCAGTATTTAAAAGACGGTCGGATAACGCACTTATCCACTTAAAATTTGTCTCTATTCTACACCTGGAGTTTACTGTGGATTTGGTTGATTTTAACTTGGGATTCTGTGAAGCTAAGCGAATTGCAGGACTACAGCGGAGCAAAGGTTAACTCCTAATTTCATGTATAACGTACTAACTGTTTTACTACTAATATTACTATTATTATTATTTCCAAATCCACACAAATTATCCAACGAGAATTGTAAAGCCACACTTCTTAACCTGCATAAACTCATTGTGCACTGTACTCCAGGAAAATACCATAGATTTACTCTTTGTCGCCTACTGGAGGTGTGAAGCTACAAAGAGTGCATGGCTACTGCCTTTAAAAAAGTCCATTCTTGGGACAATAAAATTATGAGCACTAGTGCTTTCGGAGCGGCAATTTGGACCGCTCAGATTTGTTAACTCTTCATCGTTTCTACATTCTTTAACAATTTTAAAGATATTTCGTGACTTTTCATCATTTTACTTATACTTCACAACTGTGCAGTTTCACTTTCACGTCTTATGGTCTTCGAGAATACAACTAGTGGCGTTCGTATTACCGAGAAAGCCCGTCAGCGGTCAAAATGACTGCTTTCCTCTATTCTGGTTTCTTTTCTCATGTTCAGCCGCCACTGTTATTTCTGACAAAGTTACATGCATTATCAATTAAAACGGAAGTATATGCTAGAGGATTTACGATTTCCCATTGATATTGTGCTTCCGGTCTGATAAATTTTAGTTCCGTGGATACACTATGGCTCGTAGTAGGAAAACAGCTTTTGAGGTTTTGCGAGAATTTACAGTTATCGATTATAACTTGCCTGAAGACGAGATATAATATGCTGTTGATGAAGACTTCACTTTCCAGGAGTCGGCAGAAGATCACCCCATCCATAAAAGTCAACGTTCTGACAGTGACACTCCTCATGAACACAGTAATGAGTGTGCAGCAGACCATACTGCATCTTCCATTGAAGTTCAAATCTCGAAGGACGCTACGTCGTAAACCGCCATGGAGTTGGGAGAATTCCATCACAGAATGTTTTCAGGGCCAAAGCAGGACCAGTTGTTCACACTGATAAATGTGTGCAATATGATGAGTTCTCGAACGTTTTTGACATAATGTTCACATCCCAGATGTTGAAGGCGATTAAGTATGTACTGAAGCTAAGGCCAAAAGAGTTTTAGATGTCAGTTGTCAGTGGAATATAAATATTCCTGAGCTGCGTGCATTTATTAGGCTACCTCACATCAGGTGATTTATGGGCTTGAAGAAGATGCAATGGTGCGAGAAATTCGGATGGGCTGTTTTCAGAGAGACAATAGGCAAGAACAGATTCAAGGAAATAACAAGGTTCCTTTGTTTTGATTTGCGAACTAACATAAGCGAAAGACTGCAGATTGACAAGTTTACTTTGATATCGGACTTCTGGAATGCATTTATTCGCAACTCTAAACAGTGCTCTGTGTCCGCGCAGAAACCGTCGAGGAGCAATTGTTTCCCACCAAAACCCACTGCCGTTTTCTTTACTACATGGCCAACAAACAAGATAATTTCGGTAACAAATTTTGGTTCATGGTAGAAGTGGACAGTAAATATCTCGTGAATGGATTGCCATATCTCGGAAAGGAAGAATCTCAATCACGAGGAAAAAGTGTCCCAGAGAGTGTGGTAAAGGGTTACAATGTCATATGTGAGCACTTCACATCTGCAGCGTTGGAAGAAATACTCTATGAGAAAAATATAAGTGTGGTGGCAAACATTCGCGCTAATAAAAAAGAAGTGCCAGTGATTGTAAAGCAAAGCACTAGCGAGCCGTTCAGTTTACTTATATTGAAAAATAAAAATAAGCGCCTATTAACATCCTAATAATGTGAAAAACCTAGTGTCTCTGGAAATAAATTATCCCACCGGTCGTATCTGTTGAATTTTGCGGAAGAATTGCGGGGATCTATATATCATACCAGGTACGTTACAAAGCTACTTATGCCGAGCGACCCAGGGCAGTTCCAACGTCGTGAGACAAGTAAGCTCGGCATTGTCAGATTAATTACGATACAGATGACAAGTCAAAGAGCAAGTGTTCTCTATGGTAAAAAGTAGTCTGTGACTCATGTGGACAGATTGAGAGAGTGATCATCTGTTTCAAAAGTAAATCTGAAAAAGCGAGTTATTTTAAAGTTCTGAAGACAATAAAGTACAGCACAACTATTTTTCAGCTACAGATATGTTATACACGTTGTTTTTGATAAGTAGATTCACAAGTTATTTATACTTGTTAAGATAAAGAAATCTTAATGCCAGTCATTCTGACCGGTCCCGGTGGTACCAAATATATTTGACACTGTGACTTTCTGCATCATCATGGAATGTCACGAGAACAATAGGCATGCCGAAAATTCCAACGTGCTCTCTGAAGTACGCCAACGCTATTAACTATTACGTGGCATTGGAGTAGTCCGGAAGACCCTGGGGGATTGTCCGCTTTTTAAGATCTCGAAGATTCGGCAGATGAGCGCCTTGGTTATGGATTGTTGTTTACCAACATAACCGACATTTGCATCAGTTGATGTCGAATATTTTGGACTAATACTTGGAAGACTAAAGTGTACGACGGTAAGGCGTTATTGTTGTACATTTAAGTGATTTCCTGTGCAGGCAATACACAATTATATTACCCGCCTATGGATACAGACAATTTTTGGCCCGTTATCTGGATTTGTTTCACTGAGTGGTGTTTGCTTAGGGATCTACAGCAATAATGGATTAAATTTCCCTGGAGCCTTAGGCGAATTAAAAACCAATTCGCCCATGGAATCAAGACAAGTCAGACCGTCAATGAACGGAAGGAATTGTGAATGGATATTAAGCCCAGCTTATAACAGTCACCGGGATGTGCTAGGGAATGTCACATTCATACCATACGGAAGATGCGTCGCGTGACTCTTGGGGAACAGGTTGTCAGTGATGCAATGCTCTAGATGGCGGTTTTCGAGATATAACGGATCATTAATCATCAACCTTTTGCTACCTAACTACGGTCAACCGGATGCGTTTAGTGCTATATCAAGGAGCCAGCTGTTGACATAAGCCACTTATCAATCACTGGAGGCGGATCAGATAATCATTCACGACAGACTGCCAGACAGTGGCGTTAAGTGTAACCGATGTCAGATGTGTTTTAAAAGAGGTCATTGAAGTGTTATCTACCTATCCTGCATACGCAGCAACGGTGTCATGAAAAAAACCTTACTTGAAAACGGGTGACCTACTGCCGGGAGCAGGAATACGCTCATAAAGGAGTCAACGGACCAAAGGTATTTTCAAGGAAGCGAGAATCATTTTAATTGTACGTTTTCAAAAATGCTTTTTCGAACAAAGAACGGAAAGCATAGCGCTGTGAGACGTCTGTTTACTGGGTGAGACCATCAATGAAGAAGCTGGAGCGAACCCGAGGACGCCTGGAGAATGTGAAATGCATGAAGCAGGCGATAGTACTTACAATTTATTAGTAGTTCAAAACGTTTCGAAATACTGGTAGCTCGGGTTGATGAATCAATTGTTCATTTGTTCTCCGAGCTAGGCGGTATTCTCGCAAACGTTTCACCACCATGCGAGGTGGCATCCTTAGTGCAATGGTATATAGCGTACAAGCTTACTAAATGAATTCTCCCTTCATGATCGATCATGGAGAACAAATGAACAATTGATTTATTAGTAGTTCATCGTTCTGGAAGATTTCGACAAACCACGCATTCTTTCATCCTGCGATATTTCCACAGTGACAGTCGTTGGATCATACTAGGATAATTACCCGAAGGAACAAGTTGACAGCCAAGTTCCCTCATATCTGCATGCCTTTATTTACATAACCTCGCCTTTCGAACCATAAGCTGAAGCCGTGTTTATATTTATTTGTTTTACTGCGCTTAGTTTACGGTACGTCCATTACTGCGGCGGTTCGAAATTAACTGGTTTGTTTTATCTCCTTTTGCGAGTCTATTGATCTATTCGTAAGTCAACTGTCTCTGGTTATAAATGTTGGTAGCACCACTTATTTAGGAAAGCGTATTCTGCCCATTGCTCTCGTATTTTATTGCCGACGCCTTGCGTACGTTAGACGAATATTCTCGTCAGTGGCAGTATCGGTTGCAACTGCAGATACTAATTCTATCGTTTATAATGATTATAATGACACTTTTCAATCTGCGCAGAGTTGATAGGTTAAGAAGTAACCTGCCATTCATGGTATACCCATTTCATGATTTTTTTAATCTTTGGTCAACACAGAGTGACGAAATTTGATCGCAATTTGTGCCAAATTCATTGTGTTTGTTTCTTAATAAAGTGACTTATTCCTGTACGATAACAATGTGTTTAACAAATCAAAAAGGAAACCAGAAGCAATACCGGTGCGTATGACTGCTGCTTGTTGCTTTTTCTCTATTTATAATCGAGGAGGCACTCATTTTTCCTGAGCTAACGTTCATTTGACAAAGGTAAGTGAATGTGGTTGTTAGGACTTGAGGATTCCAATGTGCAGGGCTCAATGTGGGTGTTGAATGAACCATTACGGGAAGTATTAGAACTTGCAAGTTCGATTTTAACAGTGCTTGTTGCTAATCCACGTCGGCTGTTGAGCGTTGCTTGCCAGATCCTTGTCCAGACGACAATTGTGCGTACGTGTGTGAGACAGGCGGATATCAGGTCACTGCCTCTGTAGGTTCTTGTTCCATGGATCAGATCCGTGCGTCACTTGGTTGCACGTGTACGTCAAGACCACATCGGAAATACGCGCGCTGGTAGAGGTACGGCGCAATGCTGCACTGGTGGAACGCTTGTGAAAAACTTGTGAACCGCTGCGTAATGTGGCGCACTCGGTCGAAACTAAGTGCATTTGTAGGTAAAGTGAATTCGTTCGTGCTTGCCTTCAACTTCTGCAAATACGCGCTATTAAATGGGGCTCAGATTTTGTGGTGCTGGATGCAAGTTCAAGGAAAATGTAGTCGTGAGTTTGAGTGAAGATACCTCTACTTTAGAAGACGGAGTGAGGATGGGTTTCTGTGAGACGTATATTTGAAACACAAAAACAACTATGGAAGGAGGGTCAAGTTTGGGCTACACGTTGTGTGATTGGATTGCGACGCGCAATGTAATGGACTCTGATTCACATTAAAGTAAACGTTAGTCACTGCGATCACTGGGACCGCATTCAATGCAGACGGAAATTGGGTGTTGCCCACCCGAAAACACTGCACAACCAGTGCAGTGCATCCAATGCATCCAAACATTTGGGGGTTGGGAGAATTTTCACAGACATGGGAACAGTAGGTGCTTAATAGTTAGGATAGTCGGACCGCATCACTTTACAAATATAATATTAACCCGGCCCCATGTACCGAATAACACAATGATAATTCAAATGCGCCAGAATTCGATGCATTTTATTACTAAATACACGTACTAAGGAAATAGACCAAATTACCTGTATGTATTTTACACATAATTCATGGCATTTCTTTATTGTACATTTATATATGTTTTGCTATTCCAACTAACTGTTCGCACTGATGGATGCGAAATAAATATTAAAAGTCCGACATTGAGAACTACGGCCTACAGTAAATTTTCCGGTCTTTCTACGATATTCTGCCTAACCTAATCATGTTATTTGAAAGTTGTTCGTTCATGTCGTTTGTTGTGACCCAAGCGGCAAGTATCTGCATTTTCCTTGGCTTTAGTCGCAAGTTTATGGTCCCAATACTGTGAACGTATAAAATAGCGCAATCATCCGACTAATCAGTAATGGAGATTTGGAATCTCAACTGTGGTATAGTGACTGTAGGTTACGTATAAACCGCCGCCGTTGGTATAATGACTGAAAACAACGACAGCAAGTTTCTAAGCTTTATCTAGTTATGGTATCTAGTCACCAACCTTGGCAGGTTTTGGTCAACAGTTGAACTAAAACTCGTAGGTTCTGTACTTGACGGCGTGTATTTTCCGTCGTCCATCTGACAGAAATAGCGTTCCGTCTCATTGAAGGGTTCGGGGTAGGGCTTTCAAAACACGACTTCGGAATAAACATTTTGACATTACCGGTGTCTGCAATATATATGTTTTATACTTACCTTTGACAAGGAATATTTGTTTGACTTGAGAAAAATGGTTGAAATGAGTTTAACAAGGTTCAGTGGATAAAATTTGCATGACAGTAATTTTTCATCCATCGTAGCTTATACGAATCAATTTCTTGAACTAAGATTAACTAATGAAAGTAAGGCAAGGTTATGCTCAACTAATTATGTGACGGCCTGTGTCTAGGAATCGATACTCAAGTGCGTACATGATACCACTCTCTTCCCTGGTAAAGGCTACAGCCTCAGGGTTAACTCATATCAGTTGGCTTAGGCATGCGTTTTGAGTGTCCTAGCCATGGTTGTACCGCATCCGTTTGCGGTTCCTAGATTTGTAAAGCATATTCTCCGTCCGTTATTGGATCAGAAGCAGTCGCTTTTTGATCCTGCTCCTCTGGTTCGTTTAAGCGTGGTCGGATATGGTCAAAAAGGCGAAGCACCACACGGTCAACCTTCAGCTTTAGCTTCCCTTGATTACTCGTTGAGGACATGAGTGTAACAAGTTATCAGCTTGTTTCGTGAGGCAGTCTTGTGTATACCGGATCAAAATCATTTTGACACATTTCCTCTGGGTTCTTTACATCCACACACATTTTCTCCTGCTTTTCTTCCATTCTCCTTTGAGGGTTCGGAACATAGTAGCTCCAGTCTCGTTCATAGTGGCCGACCAAAGATTAATTCCGCGGGTGAGTTCCCTGTCGACTAAATCGGTGTCGTGGGATTAGAGAACAGGACACGATCCAACTTAGTTTGTAGAATTCCATGAGTCTGCTTGACGAGACCTTGATAAACAATTTGGACTTCACGTTCTGCCATTCCATTCGACGCGGGATAGTACGGCGAAGGTTTAAGGTGCCATATTCCGTTGTTATCTAGGAACCGTTGAAAGTCTTCACTGGTAAATGGGGTTTCCTTGTCGGTGCATACCGTCTCTGGGATACCGGAAATGGCGAATATTGAGCGCAATTTTACGGCTGTTGTTGCGAAAGTCGCATGTGGAACCGGATGTTCTTCTATCCATTTAGAATGGGCATTAATCAAAAGTAGGCACATCAACCCATTGCATGGACTAAAGCAGCCTACGTGTGCGCGCTGCCAGGGTCTCTCTGGCCAACGCCATGGACATATCGTTCCGGAAGATTCTTGCCTCTCATATTCCTGAGATTGTTCGCAGTTTTCCAGCAACCGCTGTATATCCTGGTCAATGTTCGGCCACCAACTGTAACCACGTGGCAGCGCCTTTATCCTGTTCACGGCGGATGTGCGTCATGCAGCTCTCTAAGCTGGGCCGTAGTTCTGCTGGTGGAACTATGCGCGAGCCTCTAACTATACAGCCGTCGTATAGACTCAACTCATTACTCATACAGGCGAATGGTCTCGGTTCGTCTAACAGGCTTGTAGGCCATCCGGTCAACAAGAACCGTTTCGCGATCAATAACACAGGGTGTAGGTTCGTTAGGCGTCGCACCACGTCACTCCGGATGGATGACTTTTCAAGGTGTTGCATAAATTGATAAACTCCACGGGTTCACTATTCGTTTTGTGCCACACTGCTGCGGGAGGCGACTAAAAGCATCGGCGTTGCTATTACTTGGTCCGTTTACATACTGAAGCTTGTAGTTATGGGCACTCAAAAGTAATGCTCACTTTTGCATTCGAAGCGAAGACATCTGTTGGATTCCTTTCTCCGCACCCAGAAGCGAAATAATTGGTTTATGGTCCGTGTGCATATAAAAATCTCTTCCCCAGAGATACTGGTAGAAATGCTTGACAAGGAAAATCATCGCTATGGCCTCTCTGTCCAGTTGGGAGTAATTCCTTTCAGCGGGTTGCAGGGTTCGAGAAGCAAAAGCAATTGGACGAAGAGAACCGTCATCCGTCCGGTGGCAAAGGACTGCATTTATTCCGCATACGGAAGCGTCCCACTGCATCACTAGAGGCAGGCTCGCATCGAAATGCACCAGATACTGGGAGGTGCTGAGCACTCATTGTACAGCTGTGCAGTTTTTTTCTTTGATCCGGACCACAAGTCCAGGATTTCTCTTTATGCAACAGTTCGTACAAGGGTGCAAATACTGTTGA
>CALYDF020006978.1:0-12906 GCA_944474145.2 Dicrocoelium dendriticum | reverse complement strand
ACGATAGTCTGTTACCCTCACCGCAAGACCACCGCTGGTCATGATTGAACCTTATTATCATGTCCCCTTTTTTCTTAACATGTCCATTTCTGTTGATGCTCTCTGTCAGCACTTAGACTTTACGAACACGACTTTCACCCTACGAGCTGCCATTCTGGGCTCGTCTCAACGATCTCGTATCTTCCGACTTCCGTGAACCTAATGAACAGAAACCGTAAGCTCCAACGGTCTGCGCACAGCACCTGGAGCATATCGTTGGCTTTCTTTTTCTTTCTCTTCTCACCCATAGAGCCTTTTTTCACACTCTAGCCTGGCTTTTCTGGTTCTGGCTGTACGGCCTCCTGCCTTCTGACCTCTCTCGAACTTCTGAGTTCTAAATGATCTAGTCTCTGCAGACGCAATGCTCTGTCTCCCCCGCCTCCAGAGCATTGCTGCTCATGATTCATCAATAGTATATCCGCTTTTATCCTTAACACTTCTATCCTGCTGACGCTCCGTTAACTTTCTGACATTTATAATACGGCTTTCTCTCCATGAGCCGATATCCTCATCTCATTTCCATGGTCTCCTGCTTCCCGAATACTGAGCCCATACTTGTGAACCATCGACTGGTCAAAAGGTCTGTTCGCAACACCTCGAGATTTTTGTAGGCTCTTCCACTTCCCCTTAAGTGTCTCCTTCACGATTACATTCCTTAATTTTCGCACTCTGTCTGCCTTCCTTTATCCATTGGACGGATAACACTTCGGGCCTGGCTCCACTCTAGCCTGGTCTGACCAGCCTCCTATTTTCTGACTGTTTCCAGAAATCAGAGACGCACGTGTTCTAGGCTGTGCAGTCACAACACACCCTGTTCCTCAGCCTGAGAGCTTCGTTTGATATGCTAACGGGCTTTTTATATAGCCTCTGTAGTCCCACATTCACTACTGTTATCCCCACTTTAATCTGACTGCCTAGCTACATCTTGCTGACTTATGCAGTCTTATTTAAACGCTCTTTTGCTTTCTGAGCCCTCCCCAAACACTTCTGCTTCATCTTCAATCTTTCATTCTTTACTGATCCGTGTTCCGCTCGATTCTCGTCGTATTTCGCCACTTATGATATACGTGTATATGCGATATTTAAATAACAATTACATGCATAGGGGTACAATAGTTCAGGCATCGCCGCAATTGATTGACTGCATTCCAGATGCATTCCTTTCTTCTGTCTGTGTGGCTGTCTCTGTTCGTTTCCTTTTTCTCCCGAGTCTGTCACAGGTACGGCGACACGCACCCAAGGAATTGTCATCCGTTTCGACAACAATACAAGGCACACAGTTTTTCTACTTGGACATGAGCGGAAAATTATCAACTTTTTTACAACTTACTAACCGGACAAATCAATCAATTCTTCCACGGCATGAACCACTGAGTCCAATTTATCTAACAATGCCTCTTCCACATATCTCTTGACTGGAGGACTTTCGACTACGGAAGGCACATTCTCCTGCCAATACAAAGCTTGAACAATCGGTCATTCTAAGCTCTTCAATCCGCCTTGACCGCTCAAATGGCCGTGGTTACCACAATCTCTAATCAATTTCACTACATACCCCGGGGGATCTGCGATTCTTTCTTCGGAACCTATCCTGTCCTCCAAGACTTCAACATATTTCAACGTATATTCTTCGAGGCTTCACGTGGTTCTGTAGATGATCAACACATCAAATCCAGAAAGAATGCTTAGCTCCTGACCTACCGATCTGGAACAGGAGAGGACCCAGGCACGCAATGGCCACTCGCATAGCGCATCAGTCAGCAGAAAAATGGGACGCAACTTGACTGCGAATAACGGAGCAAATAAACGTTCAACAAGAAACATAGCCAGTTACAACTTGCCATCCAATGGATTGGCGGCAGTGTTTCAGGACGTGGTGGGTTTTCGCCTGGCAAGCGTTCTCCCTATAAAAAGCCACAAATGTCCGTTTAACAACACTGCAACGTGGCGAATGTGACTCGCCACCGAATAAAGTCACAGCCCATAACTTCACACTGGCAGCTCAATTAGAATCACCATACTGGATAGCTTACTCTTCAATTATCTTCCAATGGATCCCTCAGGATTTATCTATAATTACTCGAGGTATGACTGCGATACGTGGCAGAGCGATTATGTCCAAACAAATGGATCCCGATCCCACTACAACCCAATCGTTCTATCGCATGTTCACCATCGCACAGTCCCAAGCGTGGACATATGAACAATTTTCTACTGACACTACAGTTCCCATAAAATGTCTGTACAGCTGTACATACCTGATCATGCCTCAATTGGCGTGCCTCGCATAGTCGAGAATAAATATTTATTTATTTATTTAACTTCGTCTGCTGTGCAGAATATCTGAATGATAACGATGGTACTGTGCGAACCATCACAAGGTAAGAACGACGCGCCCAGCTAGTCAGCGCCACAACATGGTCTTCCTCGAAGAAGAACCCCCGGAAGTCGCCTGGCTCGAGTTCGTCAACACATTCAGTCAGCTGATTGCACAGGCTTCAGAGATGAAAGCTTGCAATAAGTGCAAATCAGTTTCTTTCGTTAGGAACAGAACCCGAAAATGGATGACAGTACGTAACGCAGCATGGCGAGTGTACCGAGAGGCTCCAACACCAGAAACTTGGGACAACTGCGTAGCCCAACGCAACCACTGCACTCAAATGTTAAGAGAAGACAAAGCCGCCTATCAGCAGAACATCGCAAAAGCCTTCAGTGCTAACCACAAACTGCTGTACAAGCATGTTATTAGCCTACGAAAGGTGAGGCAAGGATTTCCTCCACTCAAGACGGCTGATGGCCCAACAAGAACGTCTCCGGAAGCTGCAAACGCACTGCAGATGCAATACGTCGCCGCTTTTCCAAGGATTTTGCCACCAAGCGATCTACCAAACTTTGTATTCTGTTCACCAGGACTAACCCACAGCAATTTTACCGCAGAGGCTGTATTGCAAAAGCTGACTTCTCTACGCAAACACAGCTCGCCGGGTGTCGACACCATTCGTCCAGAGGCATTGGAAGCAGCAGCAAGCCCACTGGCAGGACACTTAGCTCAGATTTTCCAGCACTCCTTAGAACAGAACCAAGTTCCCGCCATGTGGAAGCTTGGCATAATATGCCCGATTCACGAAGGTGGAAGCAGAACTGATCCCTCAACTACCGCCCAGTAACCCTTCTTCCTATACTCTCTAAGGTCATGGAAGCCATAGTTGCCGATGCACTGGTGTGCTATCTGGAAAATTGCAATCTCATCAGCCCTGAACAGCACGGTTTCCGTCGACAGCGGTCATGTACAACTAATTTACTAATGGCACGCAGTAGTTGGACCGAGGCAGCCGACGCTGGAGAAGGTGTTGTTGTGATCTACCTGGATTTTTCCAAGGCTCTCGCTCGTCTAGGCCATCGGATACTACTATCCAAGCTGCGGCATTACGGGATCGGAGACCCTCTTCTAAGCTGGATCGCCAACTTTCTATTTCAAGGGCCATTTGTGGTCAGAGTTCGGAGCTCTTTATCAGCTCCCATACAAGTGGAGTGTGGTGTGCCTCAAGGCTCGGTCATAGGTACACGTTTGTTTTTGGTGCTTATTAATGACCTTGCACAGAGAATCGCTTCAAACTTCCTAATGTTTGCCGACGATATCAAGCTCTGGCGCAGGATCCAGGCGAACGCCGACTAACATGTACTTCAGAGTGACTTAGATACAGTGTATCAATGGTCGACCCAAAACTCTTTGCATTTCAACGTTAGTAAATGCAAGGTGCCTTCCATACGACATCAGAGCAGCTACTCGTACCGACTCGGAACGGATGTACTGCAACTATTAACTTTCAAACATGACTTGGGTGTCCTGGTTCAAGATGACTTGGGTTCCTCCAGGCAATCCGAAAAGGCTTCGAAGACCGGGAACCAACACGTCGGGTTGTTGAGGCGGGCGTTTGGATAAATAAACAGCTCCATATTTCGACAAATGCTCAGTGCGTATGTTCGCCCCCATGTCGAGTATGCAATTCAAGCCTGGCATCCATGGCTGAAACACGACCTAATTGCATTGGAGCAGCCACAACGCCGGTCATCCAAGAACGTAATTGAAATGCGCAATCTTTCCTACCAGGAAAGGCTGCGACGACTGGGATTGTTCAGTGGAAGCTATCGCAGCCTACGAGGCGACCTGATTTTGGCATACTTGATTCTGCGAGATCCACATCATGTGTGCCGCCCTTAAATGCAACTCAGCAGCAATACAAACCTGAGGGGCCACTCATTAAAACTCGCAGAACAATACAGTCGTCCGGGGTGCCGCAGAAATTTTTTCCATCCGTGTCTGTCACCCGTGGAATGCTCTCCCAGAATCGGTCGTCTCTGCACCGGCACTAACAGTATTTAAAAGACGGTTGGACGATGCACTCAGCCACTTACACTTTGTTACTTAACACTATGTCTCCATCCTACACCTAGAGTTTACCATGGAATAAGTTGTTGTTAAGTGTGGATGCTGTGAATTTAAGATGATCGCAGGGCTGCAGCGAAGCAAACGACAAGTCCTTATTTTAATATTTAAAGTATTAACTATTTTACTATCCTTATCATCATTGTTGTTATGTTGCTATCCCCTGCAAATATCCAACGGGGCTTGTAAAGCAATGCTTCTTAACCCGTATAAATTCATTGTTCATTGTTCATTGTTCGCCTGCATAGATAAGTTAGACGGTTGCAGAACACAAACTACCAAATATTTTCTTTGCTCTTCATGTATCACTTTTACCATGTTGTAACATATATGACTTTTACATTCACACCACCTGGTGTTACAGGTTTCCTTGGTAGTTTCTGCTGCTGGCGGTTGCTTTACTTTTCCCTTCTCTTCCCCGAGACCTGAAGTCATCAACAGGAACTTACTAAAGATACCATCTGGCCTGTTCGTTTACGACCAAATACACCTACAAAAACCAAAGCGGATGAATTCAGATCTCCAACATACCTCACTCCCATCCTGGTCTAATATTACTGGACAATTTGCTCTGCATGTCAGGTGTGTCTCGGAAATTCGAGAATATACTAGTTATTTATTTATTTATCCAGAGGATTGGATCAGCCAAGGCTTGTCTACAAAAACCCTTCAAAACAAATGATTACCACAACATACCTGAATCATTCCATAACTACCTAACCCTTGGTCCCGCCTGCTAAGCGTCCAATCGTTCGCTAATGGCTTGTCAGCAATCGCAGGCTGCTCCATCGACAACGAAAACATGACTTCCCCGTGACACCAACTGGGTGGTTCGGGTCCACCTGTTCCACCAAATGTTTAGCGACAGAGCTCCAGGACGTGGTGGGTTTTCGCCTGGCAAGTGTTCTCCCTATAGAAAGCCACTGCTGTCTGTGTAAAAACACTGCGACGAGGCGGATGTGACTCGCCTCTAACTAAAGTCACGGCCCCATGGTTACCTAACCAACCCACCAAACTCCCGTCACGCACGTCTCTCAACCCTTGTCATACTATAAACGCTAGCAATCACGGTTGTATTGGCGCATATTCAAACGGGAATAACAGATAGATACATGCACTTCTACATACATGTATGAACTCTCAGCTCCAATGTTCATGGCTAACTTGCACCAGGTTTTATAAGTTCCCCGACAGTTAGTTGTACCGTTAACATGGTCATGCCTATATAGGCGTATATCGCACTGCACGAGAATAAAGCATTTATGTATTTATTTAACCATTCGTGACTTATAGTATGCTGAGTACAGTGACCTAATCTGTGACAGGTGACACGTACCCAGCTGCACTGGACAGGTTATCACTGCCTGTCCGTCACTTCGGGTTTCGCTTTGCACCCTCAAGGGGTGAAGCACTCCCCCATGCTTGGCCTACACCGCCTCCAACGTTGACCCATGGTGAGGATCAGCTAGAAGTCGTTCATAAATTCAACTACCTGAGAAGTAATATCAGCGCCCGTGGGGTTGCAGGTGAAATCACGAACCGTATAGCAAAAGCACGAGGCGCTTTCGCTACTTATGACGCCGGAGCGACATGACTCCCGCCCTGAAGGGTAGAGAGTACAATGCCGCGATAAGTTCGACCCTACTCTATGGTTGTGAAACTTGGCTCCTTAGATCAACGGACATAAACAGGCTCCTTACCTTCAACCCCTGGTGCCTTCGCAATTTAGCTGACATGTGTTGGGAACACCGAGTAAGCAATGAGCTTGTTATACGGATTGTTTACGGCACAGGAAAAGGAACTGTACCGCTCAGCACAGTTATTTCACTCTACTGGCTATGATGGCTCGGCCACTTGGTACGCATGCCGTCCCATGGAATCCCGCGAAAAGCGTTGTTTGCGCGCCGTGAGTGTGGTCGGAAGAAAAGGGGTGGGAAAGCGAGGACTCGGTCCAGAGAAAGGAAGGCTTTCACTTCGAAGCTGCTATCAGTCGGAGCGTCTAGGCTCACTGGTTAGGGTCCGTGAGACGATGAAGCCATGTAAATGGATACACTTGCTGACTTGACTGTGAGCAGAGCTCGTTGGCGTTCGTGCTGCGTTTCTTTGTCCCATCACATCTCTCTTAGCTGCCCGCACCAGTCACCATCGCACTATTCAGCTATATATAATTTCGTAGAGTAATTTTTGATGAATAGTCGCCGGATGGTAGCTTACCGGAACGATGCCCATCCGTTGCCGGTAGCTCAGTTGGCTTGCACCTAACGTATATTTTCTCTACTTTTTCTTTCATTTATTGCGGCACGGTAGCTGAGGTGTTTTTCACCTCTAAGAAACGTGTATAATGAAGATCAATGATTATCAGAACAAGCATTTACTTGTACAGCACATGAGGCGTCAGCAGGATAAACCTGCGAACAGCATGCCGTTTTGCTAGCATAACCGTACATGCTGTCGCAACTGCTGCCTTAATGCGCATACGCAGGGTAAAATCAACACCAACTCACGGCAGATGAAATGATTGTTTTCAAAAAAACAGAATCTTACCGACAGTGTGCTGCACATACGCGAATACAATGTAACTCGTTCACTTCTGCAAATGACTTTCAATTGCAAACGCCCGTGCTGTTGTCACCTGCTCACCTGCAATACGTTTCCTGATTACCTGGAATACCGGGAACTTACATTCTGCAGAAAACGCATTCATGCGTATCCTCAGCATGCTATGATGCGCAAATTTGATGGAACCACCTTTAGCATCTGTCACATATCACCCGGGAGACATGGCTACCACGCGTTCCAACGTCCTCCTTTTGCAGACGCAATTCACAAACCGCTGTTGGAACCTGGCAACTTGCGCTCCCATGTGCGCCACGTTTGCTCTGCTTTCTGCATCCAACGGTCGTACTATTCGGCAGCCGATGAAATGGCGTAACACACGTTGCCCTGGTACCGGGAGCCTGATTTACAACACAATGGATCAAGGGTTCCTTGCGCGCACGTTTGCGGTGCCCGAGATCCTTCACAAAGACAACCGCGGCGGAATTTGGCTGGCCTGGGTTGGATTCCTGGCTGCCATCCTTCCTAACGCACTCCTCATCGTTTGCCGATATCACAACGGAGCCCGCGGCAATAACTTGCACTTCACTCTCACACTGCCCTCCCAATAAACGTGACGTTTCCAGTGTACAGCGGTATACTTTCTGAACAACACGACTTGTCTTAGCGGTTGTTGAAGGCAAACTTAGCGGAGATAACGTTCACGAAAGCACGCAAAATATCCGGCGCTTTCAGATATCCGCCAGAGCTGAGCCTTTGAACGCTCACATCGATTTCTGCCTTTCTCTAATCTTATGCGCTTGTCTATCACACGGTGTGCATGTTCAACTGAGGAGACCGTATCACATTGATCGCAATCCATGTCCTCCGCCGGTTCGGATTGTACCACTGGATCATGCAACCATCAACATCATTGAAGGACATCGTGGGCATTCCCATTCTCTTCGGCCGCAACAAATAATATGTGACCGCAAAGAACATGCCAATGCCGATTAAAAGAAGATTCACAGCTACTGCCTTGCTCTATGCAAACACAGTACACATCGGACCAGGGTTCTGACGCTACGCGGTACCGTCCATCCAGCACGACACCGACCATAGTCATGAGCTGAAAATAACACCCTTTCGCTACATGTGCAGTCAATCTGCTAACAGGTTGACACCACAAACCCAGCACCGTGGGCTGCATTAATTCGCATGCACTTCGTCGCCACCTGAGTGCCATGATGGTCAGCCATAACGTTCGCACGATTAACCATCACCTCGAAAAGCGCGCGTAAGGAGGAAAGCCCGCTCAAAGGCTGCTTAAGATGCTTATTTCCATTCTCCGCTCAATTAGTGGAATTGCATCCGAACAGCATGACATGTCGTAATTGTTCCGCCGCCCAGCATCTCCACCATGGCATCCAAGTTCTACTGAAATACTGAAAGTATTCCATATTTCTCTGCCGAATGTTTTCAAGAATTCCGTGCTAACGCGTCTCCTCAGACGTGAATAGCAGGTTCCTCAGCAAACGGATCAGAAAATCCGTTTCCGCTGGATGCGCAACTGACAGATGATTGCACCGTCTGTTTATGTCCCATAACATGTGGGCACGGCACAACACCATGCACGCCTCCGGATACACCTCAATGAAAGCGTTGATTTGTTGCGCGCGTTTGTCTACCACCATAGTTCGCATAGATGCCGTGCTTGGAACAATTGCAGGCACAACTGTTACCGCCTCCAAATAACTCTCCGTCGTCTCATTTGGTAACAAGGCGTAAAATATGACATCCCACCCCGTGACGTCAACGAACATGCAATGCCCTAGAATGTGGCCGCCGTACTGAATCTGCTGCGTCGAAACCGCCAGGATAACTTCGCCGTATAATGCAACCAACCTCAGAATGCACGCAGGCACGAAGACCAGGAATCGCACCTCCAACTGCTCCCTCACACCTGTACATGAAGCTTCTTTTCCCAACATGGTGGTTACATGTTCCACCCCACTAACTAGCTCCGCCTGACTTCAAAGCCGCAGCTGATATAAACCACGCCTAGTAATACAAATGCCGTATTCCTTTAACACGAAATTCCTGAAATCACGTGTTTGACGAACCGACTGCATCCACTTTCATACCGCGGCATCTTGCACCGCGTTAAGCCGCCGAGTAGCCAGAGCAAGTTAAGGTTCCCCAACTGGAACACATGCGATTGCCTCAAGCAGGCGTGGCCAGTCTCATAATACCTGCCTTGCAGTACCACCGAAAATCGGGCTTTGCAGTGATAGCAGCTGTAATTAAAAGAGTCATCATCAGTCAAATTGTCATGCACCCTACCGTTTCCCTTTCACCTTCTTGCGCTTGCTGTGCACACCTCAATAATGAATGAATCGACAACGAAAACCCTCAGGGAGACCGTTTCCAGTTCTTTGCTTATGACCCGCCGCAGTAACCACCGTGCATCTATAAAACGCGCTTGTATTTTCTCTTTGGAACCGAATCAAATCGCCTTGGAACTCCTCATTTGCCTTGTAATCACCATTTATCATGCAACGAAAAGCTGTGGTTTCATCCTGCTTGGCAGAAGACACGAAACGCGCTAAAATGTACAAGCTAAATAACGCATATAAACAACCCATTTACACTGCCTTCATTCCTTAACCATAAGATATATAGAAATTACTCGTAACTTGCCCTTACCGTTTACATGACCATACAACATCTAAACTGCATGTACATGTTTAACCTGACTGTACCAAGCATCTGTCACGGGCAACCATTTAATCTTATGAGTACTGTGAGTTCTACGCGATAACGGGCTTCATCAACCAGCACCTACGAAAGCTATCGAGCGGTTAGAAATGAATGTAAGCATCATCTTAGAACTCTTCGTCTTCAGTACGAGGAGGATTTGGCTAACGCAGCCGTAAAAAACCCAAAGAAGTTCTTTGCTTACGTAAAGAGACGGAGCGGTACAAACTCGTCTATACCGGCTTTACTACGAGCGGACGGGACCCATGGGCATACCGACTACGATAATGCCTGTATACTTAGCGAACAGTATACTGGTGTCTTTTCTCATGAGGCCTCTCTACCTCAAGTTGAGCTGGTCACTAAAGTTCCGGAGGATTCTTGCCTAACTGAAATAAGCATAACGGAGACACAAGTCTTCAGGCTATTGCAAGGGCTAAATCCTTCCAAAGCTTCTGGCCCTGATTCAATTCATCCGAAGCTGATGCATGAATTGGCCGCTGAGCTAAGTGGCCCTCTGACATGCATGTTTACAATATCACTCGACAGCTGTGCCTTACCTTCTGCATGGAAGAAGGCAATCATCTGTCCGATTTTTAAGGGCGGGGACAGAGTTCTGCCCGCGAACTATCGGCCTGTCAGCTTAACAAGCGTAGTATTTAAGTTGTTTGAAAAATTGGTCAGGGATTCGGTGGAGAATCACCTGATTAAGTTTAATCTTCTCAGTGCGGCCCAGCACGGATTCCGTAAGGGATTTTCATGTCTGACAAATTTGTTTGTAGCTCGTGAAAGCTGGGCTGAGGCAGTAGACAACGGCCACGCCATCGACGTGCTTTTCGTTGACTTCTCGAAAGCCTTTGATACTGTCCCACATCAGCGACTCTCATTGAAGTTGAGATCGTATGGGATATCTGGAGCCGCCCTTAAATGGGTTTCTGCTTTCCTAGAGGGCAGAGAACAGTGTGTACGCGTGGGGCGTAGCCTTTCGCTTAGACAAGCTGTTCTTAGTGGCGTTCCGCAGGGCTCGGTTCTAGGGCCGTTGCTTTTCGCAATTTATGTCAATGACCTACCCGAGGAGCTTGGAGTACCGTCGCTATTGTTTGCTGATGACCTCAAGCTCTGGAATATTGTGGATATCCCTGGTGGCTCTGAGGCACTTCAGAGTGCTTTGGATAGGCTCTGGGATTGGTCAACCTTATGGTTGATGCCCATAAATCAGGCGAAATGTTCTGTCCTCCGCATTGGAGGTGCTAGTCCCCCCACGCGCTATGTAGTTGGTGGAAGTGAACTCCTTGTTGTCATTCAGCAGGTTGATCTAGGTATCACCCATACCTCCTTGCTTCACTCTGGGGAAAATTGGAGGAAGGCGGCTTGTAGAGGGTTCCGTATGATGTGGTTTATTCGCCGCTCCTTCGGTGTCCTAACGGCCAATATCTTGGTGAAGCTGTTCTCAGCTTTCGTGCGACCTCACTTAGAGTACTGTATCCAGGCTTGTCCACCTTGTCTTGTAAGGGACAAAATGGAACTGGAGAGGGTTTTGCGAGTGGGTACAAGGTTAGTGCAAGGATTACGGGGGCAAACGTATCCCGAACGTTTGCTTAGCTTGGGTATGTACTCAATGCACTACCGCAGAATTAGAGGAGACTTGATTCTCACCTACCGTATCTTAACGGGTAAGATTGGTCCAAATTTATCCTGGCTATTTAGTCCCGCCAAGCTGCCTAGTCTCCGAGGTCACCCGTTGAAGCTGCACAAACAGCGTTCTGACCGGGTAAGGACGGAAACTCGCTTGTCGCGTCGAGTTATTGAACGTTGGAACTCGCTTCCAGCGCACGTGGTTAGGGAGTCTACGGTAGAGGGTTTCGAGCGTCAATTAGATGCTCTAGGGTGGCAGTACCAAACCTTCTCCTAACCGACTTGTATCTTCAACTTTCCCTTCGTTCTTTTTTAATCTTCTTCTCACCTTGGTATTATCATTATTTAGCTGACATTCCTCCTTTTCTTTTCTTAACTTACCCTTCACTTTTTTACTTCACATAAACCGGCCCGGCAGGGACTGCTGGGCAGGAAAATGTGGGCAGTAATTGGTTGGACAGGGTGTGATGCGGTCTTTGTTTTAGACTTTTCAACATCTCAAGCAGACCTGTCAATTCCCGATCCAACGATACGCAAAAGAAGGAACATTCACGGGATTATCCTATCGTTCCGGTCCCAACTGAACTTGAACTTGAATCTTTACGAGGCTGTTCTCGGCTTTCGTTCGGCCTCATCTGGAATACTGCGTCCAGGATTGTCCGCCCTACCTCGTCCGGGACAAAATGGAGCTAGAGAGGGTTTTACGAGTGGGGACTTGGTTAGTCGATGGATTACGGGGACGGACGTACCCCGAGCGTCTACTTAGTTTGGGAATGCATTCTATGCACTACCGAAGGCTTAGAGGAGACCTAATCCTAACCTACCGTATCTTAACTAGGAAGGTTGGTCCAGATTTATCTTGGCTATTTAGTCCCGCTAGATTGTCTGTTCTACGCGGTCATTCCTTGAAGCTGGACAAACCGCGATCTGATCGGATTAGGGCGGAAATCCGGCTGTCACGCCGAGTTATGGACCGCTGGAACATGCTTCCGGAGTGTTATCAGGGAATCTACGGTTAAGGGGTTTGAGCGGCAACTTGACACTCTTGGGTTGCAACACAAAACCTTTCCCTTTTCCTGACTAACTCGCATCTTCGTACTTCGATTTTCTTTTCTCCACTTTTCTTCACGCATTGGTATTATTTTCTTATTTAAGTGCACTTCCCTATCCTGTACCTTCGATTTCTCTTCCTATCCTTTGCTTATTTCACGTGACTGCCAAAGCAGGGACTGCTAGGGCAGGAAACGTGGGCATTAACTGGTTGGCCAGGGTGCGATACGGGTGTTTCGGTTTTAGATCCATCAATAACTGAGCACTTCATCAATTCCTGGCTCAACGATCCACTCAAGATGGAACACTCACGGGATTCTCCTATCGTTCCAGTCCCCATCTGAACCCTGAACCTGAACCCGATTTTTTTGGCGTGCCATACAGATCGAACTTTTTAGCTACAATTTTGTGGGAAACAGTGTTTGAATAAACACTTGCAACGG